>SJYV01032431.1:124878-195840 GCA_006410875.1 Neotragus pygmaeus | reverse complement strand
ATGCAGGTCAGGAAGCAACAGTTAGAACTGGACATAGAACAACAGACTGGTTCCAAATTGGGAAGCAGTATGTCAAGGCTGTATATTGTCACCCTGCTTATTTAACTTATATGCAGAGTACATCATGTCTGGGCTGGAAGAAGCACAAGCTGGAATCAAGATTTCCAGGAGAAATATCAGTAACCTCAATATGCAGATGACACCACCCTTATGGCAGAAAGTGAAGAAGAACTAAAGAGCCTCTTAATCAAAGTGAAAGAGAAGAATGAAAAAGCTGGCTTCAAACTCAACATTCAGAAAACTAAGATCATGGCATCTGGTCCCATCACTTCGTGGCAAATAGGTGGGGAAACAGTGGAAACAGTGAGAGACTTTATTTTGGGGGCTGTACAATCATTGCAGATGGAGACTGTAGCCATGAAATTAAAAGACGCTTGCTCCTTGGAAGAAAAATTATGACCAACCTAGATAGTATATTAAAAAATCAGAGACATTACTTTGCCAACAAAGGTCCGTCTAGTCAAAGCTATAGTTTTTCCAGTAGTCATGTATGGATGTGAGAGTTAGACTATAAAGAAAGCTGAGCACTGAAGAATTGATGCTTTAGAACTGTGGTGTTGGAGAAGACTCTTGAGAGTCCCTTGGACTGCAAGGAGATCCAACCAGTCAATCCTAAAGGAAATCAGCCCTGAATATTCATTGGAAGGACTGATGCTGAAGCTGAAACTCCAATACTTTGGCCACCTGATGTGAAGAACTGACCCATTTGAAAACCCTGATGCTGGGAGGGATTGGGGGCAGGAGGAGAAGAGGATGACAGAGGCTGAGATGGTTGGATGGCATCACCGACTCAATGGATATGAGTTTGATTAAACTCAGGGAGTTGGTGATGGACAGGAAGGCCTGGGGTGCTGCAGTCCATGGGGTCACAAAGAGCTGGACACAACTTTGTGACTGGACTGAACTGAATACATTGTGAGCCATTCAAGGTCATATCATTACTTGTGTACACCTAGCATCCAGACAAAAACAGATTCTGCATTTGTTAAATGAATGAGCAGATGAAAGAAGCAATTACTTCCAATGACACAAATCTAATTCAGTGGCATCTCTTAGGTCAAACATCCCCAGACTTCAGTTATTCATGTGGTACTTTCACAATTTCTGCCATGTCAGCATTCCAAAAGTGACTCACAACTTTTTAAGCGTCACTGAAAAGAGCACAGCACAGCATGGTGCTTTGAATTTAGAAAGTGAGAGACTATTGTGATTTCTGTGATTGAATCTCTCCATGCTTCTGTGGCAAAAGACAAGTTTCCAAAGTTTTACTTTCCTGGGTCCACTAGACCACACATGTATGATTCAAGCAATGCCAGCTATTACTCATTGTTTTCACCTCACCTGTGCCTGTGTGCTAAGTCTCCTCAAATGTTTCCAACTCTTTGTGACCCCATGGACTATAGACCGCGAGGTTCCTCCATGGGATTTTCCAGGCAAGACTACTGGAATTGGTTGTCGTTCCCATCCCCAGGGGATCTTCCCAACCCAGGGATGGAACCTGATTCTCCTGCATTGCCAGTGAATTCTTTACCTGCTGAGCCACCTGGGAAGCCCTTTCATGTTATACTTACATTAATTTCTAATACACTTGCAAATAAATATAAATATTAAATCATTTTTTAAAAAGTTTGTCCCTTGATCACTAAAAACCATGTCATCAACCTTCAGCAGCACAAGCTCCATGCTTGAGGAAACAAAGACTTAAGTGATTTGTTCTTGAAAGCACACTATTTCACACGTCACATGGATGACCCATCAATCACCTTGAAGGATATCTATTTTATGGACGATTAAACAGAAGCCCGGGGAATACAACATTTCCTTAATGAGCGTCACAAAGGTAGCCTCAAACAGATGGTACGACACACAATTCTTAGAGCTTAAATGCCAGCCATGAAGGCCCTCTGCAGAGCAGTTGTATTTTAACAAGATCACAGCCAGTATAATCCCCTTTTATTCCTTTGCAAATGTGGAATTGGTTATTGATTCTCCCCTTTATCACAGAGATGTGCAATTCAAAATCACAGTCATCATTTTTAATACATGGACACCCATGCCTAATAGTCCCTAGGCATTCTTATCAGAATAAATCTCCAACTCTGCCTGCTGTAAGGAGACCAGTGGCCTAGTGGGATGGCACAGCAGGCAGAGTGGTTAGGCACCTCCGGGGCCCAGAATAGTCTGCAAAACACACAAGGATAGAGCTTTCTGGTTCTTTGCCTGAATTCTGTGCATAGAAATTCTGTGCTCCAGTCCGAGTTTCTTCCCCTTTATCTGACAAGAGCACAGTTAGCTGTTTTGAAAGGAGGCAAAAGAAACATTTCACAGTAAATTCTGCATTTGCTGTCTGGTACTAAAATCATTGCTGCTTGGTTTCTTTTTATCTCTCCCTTATTTTTGTTAATTTATTTTTTTCTTTTTAAGGATTTTTTAAAAGTTGTGAACCATTTTTTAAAGTCTTCATTGAATTTGTTACAATACTGCTTCTGCTTTTTGTGTCTTGTGTTTTTTTTTTGAATTTTTTTGGCTGCAAGGTATGTGGGATCTTAGTTCTTGACTAGGGTTCGAACCCTCACCTCCTGCATTGGAAGTCTTAATCACTGAACCACCAAGGAAGTCCCTCTCTGTTATCTTAATAATGATTGTAATTAAAACAAAAGGAAAATATCATCCTTGACACAACCTATCACATTTTAAGATGAGTCCATATAACCACTGTGGTGATTCCTAAATCTTAGCCATTTGTGTATGGTATTCAAGAAATTTCCCATACCCTTATTTTGGAATCTTTGAACTGAAACTGGTAAGAAAAAATAATTTTGTTTTTAAATTAGAAGGCTGGACAAATATGAGCCTAATGTCTGTATTTGGTCTCAATACCTTCCTTGTGGAAATGAAAATCAGGCACACAAAAAAGAACAACAATAACAACAACAAGAACCCAGAAAGCATCTCGATTTGGATAATTTTCTTGTCTTCTCATGGTGAAGGCCTCTTGATCTCCTATTTACTTTGAGAGTAAATAAAATTTTCCCCGACCACTCATCTTGGGAGATGAACTAGATTGACCTCCACTTATTACTAGGACATTGGATTAATTCACTTCTACTTCCAATTCTGAAGGTCACGCCCTGAGGCTGAATGTCCTGCTCTCCTGGTGTGGAGAATAAACATGGTAAGGAATAGATGTTGGCACCTCATGGTGTCAAAAGCAGAAGATTTTGCTTCAAGTAAATGGATTTTCATTTGCACATTGTTTACACTGGAGCAAATGTCAGATGCATTTCTTTCATCTCCTTATTTTGTTCCTATTCTTGTAGTCATTACAGCTCTACTTTTAGAGCTAAATCTTTGAACTACAGGGACCATTAGACTTGACTTTCCGAAATGACTCTATTAAGGATTAATGTTTTATTCAGCTTGGAAATGTGAGCCTATTGATTTCACTTTAAATATCACACTCTTCGATTAAGAGTGGATGTTTAATTTTCTACAATCTGCAGGCTCTGTGCTTTCTAAGAGGCATTGGTCACTAAAAGTTCTATAGATTGGTGCAAATCACCAATTACTTGACTTTCTGGTGAACCAGTGAACAATGCAAAACACAAACATATTCCCATTACTTCAAATAAAAGGTATGTTTCCTTTAATAAGGAAACAGCTTTCTTTAGTTTTGTACATATTTCAATTCAGCAAAACAGTGAAATGAAATTGCTCTATGAAGGGAATAACTCTGTCTTGGGTGTGGTCCAATATTTACATTTGTTCTTCTCCAGTCTTTGCGAGAGAATCCAATTCTTATTCTTGAGCTGTGATTAGTCGTAGCACTCGTCGGTAGCACCATCCAACATTCATTGTAAAGTTGTTGTTCAGCCAAATTTGCTGGGTTGTTCCCATCACCTGTGTACCTCAAAGAGCATTGACTTCAATGAAAAGTCCTTGAAAGCTGTTAATTCTTCCATAAGTTTTATAGAATATATCATGGCCAGCATCACACATCCAGTGGAAAATGTATTCTGGAGCGAAGTAAACCCAAAGTCAACATCCATTTCCATTAGACTTACAACTTCTCTGAGCTGTCAGCTCCTTGTCCACAAAACAGAGACACTATGACTCATTATAAGGAGCTAGTGTAACTTTGGGCTTCCCGGGTGGCTCAGTGGGTATAGAACTTGCCCGCAATGCAGGAGACCCCAGAGATACGGGTTCAAGTCCTGGGTTGAACCCACTCCAGTATTCTTGCCTGGAGAAGCCAGAGGAGCCTGACGGGCTACAGTCCATAGGTCACAAAGAGTCAGACATGACTAAGGTCGCTGAGCACAGCACGGCACACTATGACTTCTCCATGTAACAAGCCAACCAGAGAACATTCTAGGAGTGTGAAGCACCTGGGAGATACTTAACAAATTTGAGTCTCCATTCTCTCCTGCTCTGAATGAAGGGGTGTGAGAAAAGCCATATGAAAAAGGAGGGAAGTGGGACTTTTTCAAAAAATAATTCCTGATAAAGAAATTGACAAGTTTTCATTTGGAGTTAGTATATTACATGTTGGAGAAGGCAATGGCATACCACTCCAGTACTCTTGTCTGGAAACAGACAATAAAAAAATTGTTTGGTGTGGCCCCTGTTCTCTGATCATAGGCTAACGGTGTGATGATGATGTATGATTATAATAGTCTTTTTTTTTTTGCCATTACATGATAGCACACATTTCTTTTTGTTGTTGTTGTTGTTGTTGTTTTACTTTATTTTACTTTACAATACTCTATTGGCTTTGCCATACATCGACATGAATCCACCACAGGTGTACACGAGCTTCCAATCCTGAATCCCCCTCCCACCTCCCATCCCACAATGTCTCTGGATCATCCCCGGATAGCACACATTTCATATGGAGAGATAAACCCTCCTTGATGTCCGAGAGATAGTTAGGGGCTATCAGAATAGACCAGATACTACCACCACTTTTTGGCAGAAGAGTAAACTGAAGCTAGAGATGCTAAGCATTTTGTTAATTGTGGGAAGCAACAAGGCAGCAAAGAAGGTGAATTACTCTGATATATTATCTTCTCCATCATCCCTTTATTTTTAGAACTTGTTTATATTTATTTAAAATTTATCAAATTTGTGTCAAATTACACATACTGTTTCGTACCTTCTTTTCATTTAGCAATATGTTATGGACCTTTTTTTTTTTCCCAAGTGATTACATATGAATCTAATTATTTTTATTGGCTATGTGGTATTTCTATTGTAAGGACATACCATACCTATTTAATTAATTCTCTATTGATGGAACACTAAAGGAAATGATTTGTTAAAGAACGTCATATTTCCATCAAAGAATGTATCTTTAAATAATTTATTTTTTAGTTGAAGGATAATTGCTTTACAGAATTTTGTTGTTTTCTGTCAAACCTCAACATGAATCAGCCATAGGTAAACATATGTCCCCGCCCTTTTGAACCTCCCTCCTATCTCCCTTCCCATCCCTCCCTTCTAGGTTGATACGGAGCCCCTGCTTGAGTTTCCTGAGCCGTACAGCAAATTCCAGTTGGCTAATATACATATGGCAATATAAGTTTCCATGTTACTCTTTCCATACATCTCACCCTCTCCTCCCCTCTCCCCATGTCTGTAAGTCTATCCCCTATGTCTGTTTCTCCACTGGTGCCCTGTAAATAAAATCTTCAGTACCATTTTTCTAGATTCTGAATATATAAGTTAGAATACAATATTTATCTTTCTCTTTCTGACTCACTGCACTCTGTATAATAGGTTATTAGTTCATCCACCTCATGAGAACTGACTCAAATGCATTCCTTTTTATGGCTGAGTAATATTCCATTGTGTTTATGTACCACAACTTTTTTATCCATTCATCTGTTGATGGACATCAAGGTTGCTTCCATGTTCTACCTATTGGAAATAGTGCTGCAGTGAACAATGGGATATATGTGTCCTTTTCAATTTTGGTTTCCTTAGGGTATATGCCTAGAAGTGGGACTGCTGGGTTATATGGTGATTTTATTTCTAGTTTTTTTAAGGAATCTCCACATCTTCTTCCATAGTGAGGGTGTAAATTTACATTCCCACCAACAGTGCAAGAGCATTCCCTTTTCTTCACACCCTCTCCATATTTTTTCATTTTCGTAAAGATTTTTCTGACCTGGAGCATTTTTAAAGTCTTTATTGAATTTGTAACAATATCGATTCTATTTTATGTTTTGGGTTTTTTTGGCTACAAAGTATGTGAGATCTTAACTCTCTGACCAGGGGTCAAACCCACACTCCCTACACAGGGAGGTGAAGTCTCAACCACTGGCCTGCCAGGGAGGTCCCCTCCACCATCCCATTATAAACACATCCATATGAAAGCAATGGGAAACCCTAATGATGAGGAAGAACGTTTATTAACTGCCTACCACCTGCCAGACCCAGGAATGGAGCTTTGTTATACACTGTTGTGATGGTTCACTGTGTGTGTCAACTTGACTGGGCTAGGGGGTGGCCAGAGAGTTGGTAAAATGTTCTTTCTTGGTGTATCTGTGAAGGTGTTTCTGGATGAGATGAACATTTTAACCGGTGAATAGAATAAAGAAGATCCCTCACCAAGGAGGGTGGGCCTCACCCAATCTCTTGAGGGCCGGGGAGCACTAAAAGGTGGAAGAGGGGAGAATGTACTCTCTTGACTGGAGCTAGCACATCCCTCTTCTCTTGCCCTCAGATTCAGCATTCCTGGCTTGCAGGCACTCACATTGGACAGAACCTTATACCACCGGCTCCCCTAATTCTTAAGCCTTTGGGTTTGGACTGGAATAACACCACCAGCTTTCCTGGGACTCCAGCTTGCAGGCAGAAGATCAGGGGGGTTCATAGACTCTGCAATCACGTAAGTCAATCTCTCACACTAAATCTCTTTCTGTATAACTAGTGAACCTATATCCTTTTGGTTCTATTTCTCCAGAGAACCCTAATAAATGCTTATTTTATCCAACTTGTTTATACTGTAAAATATTTCTGTTACAGTCCCAACATGTGACACCAAGTTTCCCCAACCTCTGGGATCTAATGCTTGATGATCTGAGGTGATGATCTGATTAATAATAATAGAAATAAAGTGCAAAATAAATGTAACGCATTTGAATCATCCCCAAACCATCCCTCCTCCACCCTGGTCTGTAGAAAAAATTGTCTTCCACGAAACCAGCCCCTTGAACCAAAAATGTTGAGGATTGCTATCTAGACCACAGTTCCTTCTGGCCCAGCTGTGGCTACAGTGAAAGGTTGGGAGAGTCATAGCTGGCTAATCGGCAGTTTTTCTTAGCATTATTATCACCAGCACCCTCACAGGGCTGTCAGTAAGGAGTATGGGAAATGCACAGTCTTCCAAAGTGGGTTTGCAGATACAGATAAAGGTCAGAAAATGAGTGACAAGTGTGCTTTTGCAAAACTGCACTAAAAAAAAAAAATTTAAGATAGTAACCCACATATTGAATGATACACTCAAAGGATGTTGCTAGTACCTGATTTATTTGTTACACTGAGTTTGGTAACATATTTACTGAGATCATAAAACAGAAATCTTTGGTTAATAGACATCATTGTGGGCAGGAAAGACCATAAGAAGTTGTTTTTACTGGGCACATGGGGTCACTTTTAATTTGAAATAAAATCATATGAGGTTTGGAAAACTTGTCTCTGGAAGAAATCAATAACATAAAGACATTTGATTAGCCAACCCATTTATTTTTCTGGGAGAAGTGNCTCAAAGGATGTTGCTAGTACCTGATTTATTTGTTACACTGAGTTTGGTAACATATTTACTGAGATCATAAAACAGAAATCTTTGGTTAATAGACATCATTGTGGGCAGGAAAGACCATAAGAAGTTGTTTTTACTGGGCACATGGGGTCACTTTTAATTTGAAATAAAATCATATGAGGTTTGGAAAACTTGTCTCTGGAAGAAATCAATAACATAAAGACATTTGATTAGCCAACCCATTTATTTTTCTGGGAGAAGTGATCTATATGAAGGTTAACCCAGTCCTAAGGGGAAGAAGGGAAATGAACAATAAAGAAACGCATTGGAGTCTGTGTGAGCTTTTTGCTCAAGTAGCTTAGTCTGAACGTGATAACGTGACTTTGTTGGCAAATGAAATCTAAACAGCAGTTGAGAAAATGCAATTAGAAAAGAATGAATAAGGATATGAAGAGAAATGATCATTTGCTGCTAGTCCCACTTGACAATAAAACTAGAGGAGAGAATTTCTTCCTTGTTTAATCAATGAGCTGTGTAAATCTGAACTCTCCCCCTTGTTTCATAATTTCATGGGGTTCTCAGCTTGGTCGTGATTTATACCTCCTTCAGCTCCTAAAACCAGGATTCTTTTCAGGCATCCATCCTATCTAAGGGCTATCCACCAATGAAAAGCCTTTCAGCCACTTAATGTTCTGCATATTTGGGGAGCAATATGACTTAATGAAAAGATTTCTCTTCTCTGCTTCTATTGTTACAAATACTTTTAAACTTTTTATTTTACATTGGAATATAGCAGATTAACAATGTTGTGATGGTTTTAGGAGGACAGCAAAGAGATTTGGCCATATACATACATGTATCCATTCTCCCCCAAACTCCCCTCCCATCCAGGATGCCACATAACATTGAGTAGAGTTCCCTGTGCTATACAGTAGGTACTAGTTGGTTATCCATTTTTNAGACCCAGCTTGCCTTCCAAGCTCATCACCTTTATGCTGAGTACTTTATCTCTGAACCAGGCTGTGCACACACAGCTACAGAGACAGCCTGAATAGAACTGAGATGAGAGCACGGTCAGGACACAGCTCGGTGGTTGGGTCTCATCACCAAATACAATCAGCACGTTTGGAGAAAGAACAATCTAGTCAGGCATAAACACACCAGTTCAGAGGAGCAAAACACCAGCCCTACACTTTGGGAAAATTCTATATTTTAATAAAACCCATAATTATTTTTAACAAGAGCTATTGTTTTGCATGTGTGTTAAAGGAGTTACTTTATTAAATCCAAACATGTAAATGATACCCTGGGACTTCCCTGGTGGTCCAGTGAATTAATATTCTGTGCTCCCAATGCCAAGGGCACAGGTTTGATCCCTGGTTGGGGAACTAAGGTCCTGGGGAAAGAGAAAAAAAATAAAATTTAAATTAAAAAAAAAAGGATACCCTAATTCTTATAATCCTGTTTCTTAATTTTAAACAACAACAGCAAAAAAAATAGTCCTGAAAACTTGAAAAAAATGGAACTAGCCCAAGCATCTTTTCTCCCAGGCACTGGTCCCCATGGAAGGTCACAGCTCCAGACAGGACCCCTCTGCCTTCCCCAGAGAGCTCACCAGTGCCCAGGCTGCCCCACCCTCAACACACACACCTCTCCCTGGGCTGCCTGTGGCCTGAGGAGCAGACCAGTCAAACCACTCTTAGATGAGTAACAAAGCCCATTTCATTAGGATGAGTCAGAAATAAAAACTCATTACTTGAACAAGGGACACAATAGCCTCTAGAGAAGCTGTCTTAGAGAAGATTGGGTTTTATTCTAAAATATATTACTTTAGGCTCTAAGATACAGAAAAGAAACCGGAATCTCAGATGCTTTCTTAAGACAGTTTGTAAGATGACAAAGACAAATGCCACATGTCATTCCTTGACGTTGTGCTGGTGGGAATTAGGGGCTCTGGCTCTGCTGCTAAGTGGCTGCGTGGTCTGAAACAAGTCTTCCCTCCTCTTTGGGAGGGTTTTGCACACTAATATGTGTCGTGGGATATGTGCAAGTTGCAAAGGAATTTCCAGACACGAGGCAGAATGGGGGAAGAATAGAGTCTATTAGAGTGGGGAGATGCTGTTAGAACAGAGGGCTGACTCAAGGGAGAACCAACCCCTTTTGCAGACTAGTAGATGATTTTTCTAGCCACAAGACAAAGAAAATTCCTTCTGGAGAGGTGGCACTAGGTGGTTGGTCAGGATTCTATCGAGTGGATATTTTACTTAATATGGAGTTAGGGGACGGTTATGGGGGGCTCATGGCAAAGTTGCTACGGGGTTCAGTCATTCTGGAGGTCGTTGTCCTGTGATCTTGGTAAAGGGTTCCACACCTGTGACCTTGGCATGTGTGCTCTGCGCTAAGTCACTTCAGTCATGTCCAACTCTTTGCGACCCTCTGGACCATGGCCTGCCAGGCTCCTCTGTCCATGGGATTTTTCAGGCAAGAATACTGGAGTGCGTTGTCATGTCCCCTTCCAGGGGATCTCAGGGATTGAAGCTGTGTCTCTCATGTCTCCTGCATTTGCAAGAGAGTTCTTTACCTCTAGTGCCACCTGAGAAGCCCTGTGACATTGGTATAGGACTCCACAATAGGTACAGAGTAGCAACTGCCATTTAGGTATGCCTACCTAGGCATTCAAGTGAAAAACCTGGGGGAATTAGGTCCCTGCAAGGAAGAGACAGTCTCTAGCTAGACCACCCGTGGAATGGGGGACTGAGAACCTGAGAGCCTCCTCAAGGTCACACCCTCCTGAGCCACACCTTCCAGAAGCCACACCCTCCCAAGACCACACCCCCAGAAGCCACGCCTTCCATAGGCCAACCCTCCCAGTAAATCTGATGCCTAAGATGGGATGGTAAAGGCCCATTTTGGCCTGATGCTGGAAACTGACCAGCAGTCCCCTTCAGAAATCTCTGTCAATGGCTAAAGCTCTCAATTCTGCATCACACAACTTCTCCCTCTGACCAATCCTGCCTCAACTCCTTCCTTTCACAGGTCTCTAATATTTTGCACCCTAAACTCTTTCTCAGCATCTATAGCAGAAAGGTCAATTTGCAGCAGACTGTCATCCAATAATGGATGGGAATCAGTGGATTAAAACCCAAGCTTCTCACCACTGGTCAGGTAATGCAAGCTGAGCTATGCACAGCCTGTCAAAGCGCCCCATGTGGAGAGGCACCTGCATGGTGATCTGCAGGTTCAGACAGTAGGTAATCAGCCCTCAGACTTTGAGACTTTTACCGTCTCACTCCTATTTCCTCACCAGACTTGCTGGGATCATCCACCTCAAAAACTGCTTGCAGCTTAGCTTGCTCAAAACAAAGGGGCAGAAAGCCATCGCCTTCTGCCACTTAGCAGGGGACAAGCGAATTGTCTCTAGGTAATATTGCCATAGGAGCCTTGGGGCTCGTCAGCTGGGCAGACTATGGAAAGGAATCTGCAGTGCATTCCGAGGGTGATGGGACATGAGGGGGCATGTTAAGGAGGACGGTGTCTGAAAACTGTGGTCATGGGCACACTAAATGCTTTCACTGTTAAGGATTATGACATGCATTTTGCTTACGAAAGCCTCTGAGTAGTTCACCAGGAATAAAATCTAAGTTCACGTGATAAACAAGAATGCCCTCCCCCAACACAGGTGTCCACATCCTAATCCTCAAAACGTGTGAACATATTGCCCCTAGGGTATAAAGACTTGACATATGTGATTGATTTCAGGATCTTGAGATGCAGAGATTTTTCTGGATTGTCCAAACAGGCCCAATGTCATCTCAAAGGTTGTTATAAGTGGAAGAGGGAGGCAGGAGGGCCAGTGTCTGAGAAATGCCACTTGAGAAGGACTCAAGTCCATTGCTGGCTTTAAAGATGGAAGGAGGGACTCCTAGATGGTCCAGTGGCTAAGACTCCAAGCTTCCAATGCAGGAGGCCTGGGTTCGATCCCTGGTCAAGGAACAAGATCCTGCATGCCACGACTAAGAGTTCACATGCTGCAACTAAAGATCCCACATGCTGCAACTAAGACCCAGTGCAGCCAAATAAATAAATTAATTTTAAAAATCTTTAAAATTAAAAATAAAGACAAAAGGAATCACGAAGCAAGGAATGCAGGCTCCTCTGGAGTCGAAAGAAACAAGGGAAAGGGTTCCCCCCTAGAGTCTCCTGAAGAAACACAGCTGGCATCTTGAGATTTTAGCCCCATGAGACCCATCTTAGACTTCTAATATACCAAAGAACAGGAAGATAATAGTTGTCTTTGCTTTAAGCCCCCGAGTTTGTGGTAACTTGTTACAGTAGCAGGAGGAAACTAACATAGTTCATTATTTCAGTTGATCTTTGGCTTTCCTGGACCCTGGAATGTTTTTAAAGGGCTTCCTGGATGGTTCAGAGGGTAAAGAATCCACTTGTAATGCAAGAGACCTGGGTTTGATCCCTGGGTCAGGAAGATCCCCTGGAGAAGGGAATACCAACCCACCCCAGTATTCTTGTCTGGAGAATTCTATGGACAGAGGAGCCTAGTGAGTTACAGTCCATGGGATTGCAAAGAGTTGGATAATGACTGAGAATGTTTTTAAAGGAACTGAGAAAATGAAGAATGTCTCAGATGGAAAGTGAGCAGAGTGTTTGAAGAAGAATCCAGCTGATACTCTATTAAATGTTGCTGGGCATTCAGACAGGAGGATCATCACTTCTCCACTTCCCTCATGAGGGAGATCATATAAGATGTATAGCAAAGCACTTGGGAAATTATAAATCACTGTACTAGGGCAAAGTGGCATGAATAACTGGCCACCTGCAACAATTGTCTATCAACAGGCTCCCATAAACTGCCCTTGTGGCAAACATCACAGGCCAAAGCCCAGAAATGAAATTCTCCAGGAAGCTTCAAACAAATGACACAATTAGAAAGCCCCAAGTCCAATGTAAACAGTTGGCTGTTTCAGTTTCAGAAGAATAGTTGAAGCAAATGTCCCTCCAAGGAAGTCAGAAGTTGCTTATCGAGAGACATCTGAACTGTCAGAACAATTTAGAGAGAAAGACATCCGTCAAAGGACACACACCCCATGACAGCCACTCTTATCAAACTAGAATCTCATGGCTCCATCTGCACCAAGGCCAGATGAACTCTGCAAGCACACAGATCACAGTGACGGATTGTGTGATATGGCCAGCAGGTTTTAAAATGATTTTAAGCACAGATGTTTCCAAAATTGGGTGATGCTTTGTTGTGTGAATTTTGAGAGGCAGTGGGACTGTAATATCATTTTTATTGTTGAAAGTTGCTTCGGTAAAATTTCAAATTGGTTCCTGACAAATGTGATGTGTCAACTTGATGAGTCCACTGGGTGTCCAGATTAAACATTTGTCCTGGGTGTGTCTGTGAGATGAGGTGAGCATTCGAAATGGGGGACTCCCCAGTGGGTGGGTCCCATCCAATCTGCTGAAGGTCTGAATGGAACAAAAGATAGAGGAAGGGACTTCCCTGGTGGCTCAGAGGTAAAGAATCCGCCTGCCAAGGCAGTAGACACGGGTTTCATCCCTGGTTCGGGAAGATACCACATGCTAGGGAGCAATTAAGCCCAAGTGCTTCAACTACTGAGCCTGTGCTCTAGAGCCCAGGAACCACAGCTACGGAGCTCACATGGCCCAGCTACTGAGTCCACATTCCAAAACTACTGAAGCCTGAGCACCCCAGAGCCCATGCTCCATAACAAGAGAAGCCACCACAATGAGAAGCCTTTGAACTGCAACTGGATAGCAGACTCTGCTCTCCACAAGAGAAAAGCAGCTACGAAGACCCAGCACAGCCAAAAATAAATATAAATAAATAAATAAAATTTAAAAAGAAAGGCAGAGCAAGGAAGGAGTGATCTTTTTCTTCCTTGTCTGCTAGAGCTGGGGTATCTGTCTTCTCCCGCCCTTGGATTGGAACCATCGACTCCCCTGGTTCTCATAATTTCTGACTTGTATTGAATTACGCCAGTAGCTTTCTTGGGTGTCCAGCTTGCAGATGGCAGATCATGGGACTTCTCAGCCTCCAAAATCTTAGGAACCAATTCCATAGAATCTATTTCTTTATATCTATCTATCTACCTATCCATCCATCCATCATATCCATCCATCCACCCATCATACCTATCTACCCATCATATCTATCTATCATCTATCTCTATCTCAACAATCTCATCTGTAAAATGGGGATACTGTTGGTTACCACCCTGTGGTGGACGCTCTTGTCATCCATAGTAAACATTCCGCAAGTACTGCTGCTGGCATCTGTGCCATTGTGGCCAGAGGGCACAGGAGGCAGCATCCTCTCAGCCCAGCTGGTTGCTGGCAGAGGGTTGATGAGCTCAGAGTTGCCAGATCTTCAAACAGCCCAAGTCAGAAATCTCAATCTCAAGTGAAATTCCTAAACTCTGATCTTGAAAATGAACGCAGGAGAAGGCAGTATGCTGAGTGGGCCACACGAAACACTCCTGGCCTGAGAACCTGCAATGTACATCCCCTGCAGTGAGGCAGGCACAGGCGCTTAGCACACCACTGGCAATGATGCGGTTCCTTCTACCGTTTACCCTGTTCACTAAGCGCTGGTGAGCCAGGCAGTGTCACCAACCTTCTTACCCATGTGGGGATATTGAGACTCAGAGAGTTGGAGAGACTCGCCTGCTGCTCGTAGCCTATAAGGGGCAAGCACGCATTTGAAGCTAGGTTTTCATGAATCCAAAAGCCATTCTCTTAAGGAGGGGCTGTGTGCCTCTCCTTCCTCTTCTCCTCCAGCGTATTTCCTCTTCCACCTCCCCTGCCCAGGGACAGACAAGCGCCAAAGTGGCAACGGGACCAGATGTCTACGTGGGGCCTCGATCTGCCCCAGGTTCAAGTCTCTGCTCCCTAATCTGCCCGCTCCTCCGCCTTCAGCTAGGAGAAACGGGCAGGAATGGAATGACTGAGCTTTCAGCAGCTTGTGCTGGCAATGCACCTGCGAAGTATTAAGTAAAAGCTGTTGTTTCCCCTACAGACATCTCTGTTTGGGTTTGTATACATCCATGCGCTACGTACAGAAGCCATGTTTAGTTAAACACAGTGAGCTGGCTCAGAGCATACCGAATGACTGTGAGGTATCATTTGCCATCTTCCCCTGCTTTCCTGCTGAAACGTCCCAGAAGGCACTGGCCAAGGTGGATCTTACCGTGTCTGATGCACCTGAGGCTGAAAGCACTCTTCTCTCTTTCTGTGTCCTTCACCCCGTCTGCCTTAATAGAAAGAATTGAAAGTAGCAGAGGTCTCACTGGCTTTTGTATTCACTCAATAAACCTCATCACTTATCACTTACTTGGAATTCTGGCTTTTCCACACTCCTTGAAAAAGCCAAACGTACTCTTTTGGGGCTTCACTGGGAACGGTTAGTGGTCATGAATAGGACTTGCCTTGTTAAGTGCCCTCCAGCTGGAAATATTATTCCTTCAGAGTCACTTGTAGAGAGTATATGAATGAAAAATATTGCCTGCTACATTGGTAGATAGACATGCGGCAGGAGGCATCAAGCCATCCCATTATAGCTGCCCCAGTGGTGAGCCCTGAGGAAACTCAGACTAGAAACAAGATGCTCCGGGGAGTTCCCTGTTGACCTAGTGGTTAGGATTCTGGGCTTTCACTGCCATGGCTTGGGTTCAACCCCTGATTCTACAAGCCATGGAGAGTGACCAAAAAGAAAAGAAACAGGCATTTGAAGCCCGTGCAGGATTACCCTCCACTGTCTCCAATGCAGCTGCCCTTTAACATGTACCTGGAAGGAGACTCAGGATGAGAAAGCACAGGATACTGGCCCCAGATAACCAAGGTGCATATCAAAGGAATGATTTCGATGAGCCCAAATTTTGCATCTACCCATACATAGAAAAGTAAATTCCTTAACATGAGATGTCTGGTTTTCTTTAATTCACAGTAATCTTTCCATGTTCCAATGATCTGGTCTTTGTTACAGAAACTCCAATATACACTGGCTCCCCTCTTGCCTCTTTGGAGCAGTCCCTTAGAACTGTCTGAGATGCTGTGTTCCAGGCTTAACTCCTCGGTTTTGTCCACCAAATAAAACATAACTCTCAACTTTTAGATTGTGCTGTTTTTTTTTTTTTTTAGTTGGCAAGTATTAAAAAGAGACTGGTGGAGCCTTCTCTTTAAAGCAGTTGGCTCAGGGTTGCCATGTGAAACATCTCTGGAGGGACAAAGAGCATTTCCAAGACTCATTCTTAGCAGGATACTTGTTCATCATCAAAGCAGAGGTCAGTCCCAGAGGAGAGAACACTAATAGATTTCTCCTTTTCTCAGTCCCACCTTACAAGGATTTTCTGATTGTTATTTGCACACACGTGCTGGTGGCCCAGCACACTGCAAGCAGAGTCTGCCTTGTCTCCTTTATAATATCCTCCAGGCACTTATCATAAACCTCCTTTAGGTCTAGAAAACTTCATTGCTGATGTCGCTGCTAAGTCGCTTCAGTCGTGTCCAACACTTTGTGACCCTATGGACTGTAGCTCTCCAGGCTCCTCTGGGATTCTCCAGGCAACAACATGGGAGTGGGTTGCCATGCCTTCCTCCAGGGTATCTAGGTGGGTTCTTTACCACTATCACCACCTTGGGAACCCCAGAAAATTTCATTAAAGGATGAAAATTGTTAAGTGGCTTTTCAGAGCTGTTTGTTTTTTGCCGCACTACTTGGGGTACACCTTCTTAGTTCCCTGACCAGGGATAGAACCTGTGCCCCCTGTAGTGGAAGCACAGAGTCCTCACCACTGGACCACCAGAGAAGTCCCAGAGCTAAGGTTTTGAAAGAATTTTTTCTTAAAATCATATTCCAAGTCCATACTTCTCAGAAGGTGGTATGAAAGTGAAAATGAAGTCGCTCAGTTGTGTCCGACTCTTTGCAACCCCATGGACTGTAGCCTATCAAGCTCCTACGTCCATGGGATTTTCCAGGCAAGAGTGCTGGAGTGGATTGCCATTTCCTTCTCCAGGAGATCTTCCCAACCCAGGAATCGAACCTGGGTCTCCCACATTGCAGGCAGACGCTTTACCGTCTGAGCCACCAGGAAGATCTGAGCCACCAGGAAGGTGGTATAATTGGTAGAAAAAGGAAGAAATATTCCTTCTCCCTCTATATGTGGCTTGTGTCCAAAAGAACATAGCTCTCATTTCAGGACTCTATAAAGTTTTTCATTATCTGTGCTGAAGTAAGAAAGTGGTTCTTTTACCCTTGGCCACTGTACACTGGAAGATGCCTGCGGATCTGCACAACAATGTGGAGAAATTCCACAAAATAGAAACATTTTATCATGCAGAGATTTTGGTTATTAACAAGCATTTCCCCTGTTAAAGAACTTGTCTTTAGTAGACAATAGTGACAATGAATAAATGGCATATACTGAGCATATATTCCAGAAGTATTCTAAGACTGATGTGGATTAACTAATGTCAATTTTGCACCAAGATGGGAACTGGATATTAATACTGATCCCATTTTGCTATGTGAAAACTGATACAAAGGCACTTAGTAGCTTCTCCAGTGGGGGAAACCTAGTGAATGGTAGCCAGTTGTCTGAACCTCTAGGCCAGAGCAGAGGTCCAGGCTCAGCCGAAGCAGCTGAAGGAAGAGTCTGTACGGTGTTAGCTGGATGGGAACTGGTACAACCACTGAGACCAAAACCAGGTCATTGGCGTCCACTCTCTTAGAGAATGGGGTTTGTGTTGGAGCTCAGTGGAAACCTCTTGACAGTAAAGAGAAAGAATCTTCAGTGAGCTCAGCCCTTTGTGGAAGGAACAATGCAGAAAGTGGCTCAGCAAATTGGAGATCTACAGACTGATTTCAGGCAATGCAGATGCAAAATGACCCAGCGTTTCTAGANTGTGTTGGAGCTCAGTGGAAACCTCTTGACAGTAAAGAGAAAGAATCTTCAGTGAGCTCAGCCCTTTGTGGAAGGAACAATGCAGAAAGTGGCTCAGCAAATTGGAGATCTACAGACTGATTTCAGGCAGTGCAGATGCAAAATGACCCAGCGTTTCTAGAGTTCTCATATCAAAGGACTGAGTTGATTGTCTTCACTAAGCTTTGCTTAGAAGTCTGAATAAACACTTAACATGAGGCCCCTGGATGCAAATTGACCAGAGTGACCACAACATACGATGGCCTTGGGATGACTGGAGCAGGCTCTCTTCACCCAGGCACTGCTAACCTCTGGGACCAGACAATTCCCTGTCATGAAGGGCTGTCTTCTGCAGGGTCCGGTGCTTGCATGACCTGGTCTCAACCCACTGGGTGCCAGTAGCAACCTCCTCACCCTCAGAGAGACTGCCAAAAATGTCTGCAGATGTCTCTAAGCCTGATCTAGGGGCAGAACCACCCCTAAGGTTATAGGGGTTTATTGTAATGCACATTCACAGAGTGCTTTATAATTGGTCATATGAATGAGGTTCAGTATCATGGAGGTCCAGTCTCTACCACTTGTTAAATCTATCTTGATACNGGGTTCAATCCCTGGGTCAGGAAGATCCCCTGGTGAAGGAAATGGCAACCCACTCCAGTATTCTTGCCTGAAAAATTCCATGGACAGAGGAGCCTGGAATCTCCTACAGGGCTATAGTCCATGGCGTCACAAAAGAGTTGGACACAAGTGAGTGGCTAAACAGCAATAAAGATAAGGTGAAAGGAAAACCTACCTCAAAGATGTGGTAATAGGCAGGGAAGTAGAAGAAAATCAGAGTCACAGTAAATGTAAGTACTGAATTTGGAGGAAAGGAATGAGTGTTAGGCATCTTTGAGGCATCAGCTAAAATGAAGATAACAGAAATATCCACTGGACATGTCAGTTAAGTTGTTGACCTCAGCAGGAGCAATTATGTAGATGGATCCAGTTCACACTGGGTAGAAGATAGAGAAAAGAAATCGCTGATGTCATTTGCCCTTTCAGAAACTTTGGCCTTTAAATAGTTAATGGTATAGTTAGAGATATGAGTTTGAGAGAGAGTATTTGTTTTTTAAAGGTATGAGTGATATGAATACATTTATAGTTTTTATTTGCTGAGGATAAAAAGTCATCAGAAAGAGAATTTGAAGACAGAGGAATAAAGGAGAAGAATTGGTGGAGCAGGGTATTAGCCAAGTTGGAAGGGATAGAATACAAGGATGCAGGTCAAGGGTGCTTTAGATAGACATCTCCTTAGACAAGAGGGAAGGAGGTGGTGATGATTATGGTACAGATAAATTCGTTGGAGACAGGGTAGAGGTTGCTCCCCAGAGTCCTTGCAAGAGATTCCCACTTCATGGTAGAGGATTTGGTTCACTCATGTGATCAGTGGCCTTCTCCATGTGGCTTTGCTGACTCCTGATCATTTGATGAAGATGAGTGAGGGTAGTGCAGCTTAAGATGGCAGATTTGAGTCATCAGGGTAGAGATAGCTTGCAGATACCTCACAAAATTACCTTTCTCATACTTTCTATTTGTTATCTGTTGCAGAGTAAGAAATTATCCCCAAACTTAGTCACTTTTATTATCTCAGAGTTTCTGTGGGTTGGAAATTTGGGAGTGACTGAACTGATTGTTTCTGGCTTCAGGTCCCTCATGAGGTTGTAGTTGGTTGGCTGGGACGTCAGTTAGGTGAGTGCTCAGCTGGGGCTAGAGGATTTGCTTCCATGATGGTTCATTCACATGGCTTCTGGCTGGAGGCCTCAAATTCTCACCACATGAACTTCTCTAGGGCTTCCTAAGTGTCCAAATAAAGCACCTGCAGCTGTCTTGCTGTGGAGCAAATGATCAGAGTGAGAGAGAGCACACGCATGCAAAGAGGAAGCTTTGTGTCAGTTTTCACAGGGTGACACATCATTCCATTGTCCTGTTCTTTTAGAACTGAATCAGTAAGTCCAGCGCACACTTGGGAATGAGTTAAGCACTTCTTGAAGGGAGGAATATCAAATACTTTTTGTACATATATTAAAGCTTCCACATACCTGCTATCAATTGTCAGTTTCTTTAGGGGGCAAATAAGCTCTGTAAAAATATATAGCTACAGCCTTTATGTCTTCCAGGAGAGAGAGAAGTGTAGAAAAGTGGGGAAGTGGTTCAGTCAGATTTGACTTTACAATTTATCCTCCTTTACCATTTCTTAGGCTCAATAACTTGATGTGTTGCTTCTTGTAGCTAATTTTAAAAAGTGACTACTGGCCTTTGATTTATTTGAGGATTCTTTTAGGAGAAAAAAAAAATGCCATGCTGGGCAAAATATGAATTTTTTTATACCAAAATATGGATTTTGGTAACATTAAATATTGGCTCCTAATTGAGAATTTAAAGGTGGAAGGAAGGGATTCGTTTTTGTAGTTAAAAAAAAGAAAAATGAGGACCAAAAGACAATTGCAGGCTGATTTCTGTGAACATATTTGCCAGGAGAAATTGCCAGGAGAAATATCAATAACCTCAGATATGCAGATAACACCACCCTTATGGCAGATAGTGAAGAAGAACTAAAGAGCCTCTTGATGAAAGTGAAAGAGGAGAGTGNAGAGACACTACTTTGCCAACAAAGGTCCGTCTAATCAAGGCTATGGTTTTTCCAGTAGTCATGTATGGATGTGAGAGTTGGACTGTGAAGAAAGCTCCTGCTGCTACTGCTAAGTCATTTCAGTCGTGTCTGACTCTGTGTGACCCCGTAGACGGCAGCCCACCAGGCTGAGTGCTGAAGAATTGATGCTTTTGAACTGTGGTGTTGGAGAAGACTCTTGAGAGTCCCTTGGACTGCAAGGAGATCCAACCAGTCCATTCTGAAGGAGATCAGCCCTGGGATTTCTCTGGCGGGAATGATGCTGAATCTGAAACTCCAGTACTTTGGCCTCCTGATGCGAAGAGTTGACTCATTGGAAATGACTCTGATGCTGAGAGGGACTGGGGGCAGGAGAAGGGGACGACAGAGGATAGATGGCTGGCTGGCATCACTGACTCGATGGATGTGAATCTGAGTGAACTCCGGGAGTTGGTGATGGACAGGGAGGCCTGGCGTGCTGTGCTTCATGGGGTCGCAAAGAGTCGGACACGACTGAACAACTGAACTGAACTGAACTGAACTGGGGTCAGAAGTACTTTCATAGTGATGTTCAGATGTTACTTACCTTTTTTTTTTTAAACTGTCTTCAATGTTTGCATTGATGGTGCAAAAGCAAAGACTGGTAAAACTCTTGATGCTTTAGCACAATCAAGATAGTGGCTCCAACCTGTATTAAGTGTAATTTTCTTCTCTGTCGTTAATACATATTTAAGAAAAGCCAGTTTCACTTAAGAATGTCCTTGATGAAGCAGTAAAAGTTACTAATTTTATTAAATTATTCACCTTTAAGATTTTAATTCTGGGTGAAGAATAGTTTTTGTAAAACACTTTCACATTCAGGAGTAGAATGGTTATCTTAAACACTTGTAGGATAGTTTGAATTATGAGCTGAACTAGTCACATTTTTCACAGAACATTGTTTTTACTTCAAAAAATAACTGACAGACTACGATGATTCTTGAAAATAAAGTGAGCCTGATAAAATTTGACCTTTCAAGTGAAAAATCAGAATTTGAAAAATTGTATATACCACTGAGGTTAGCAGTTTTCTGATGCTTAAAAGACTTTTCTGATGATATTTATTGGTGGTGATGTTATATATGTGACTTTTTGATAGTATATAATGAAATGTGTTAACATTTATTTGTAAGATCTGTAAAATCAGTACACCAAATGTTTTCAATATGACATGTTTATGATATTACAAAATGATGCCTGGAAAAGATTCATCCAAATGCAAGGCAGACCAATGGACATTTTTCTTCTCACCATCCTTAGGCAATGACATTTTTTTTTTTTCAGTCACCATTGGCTAGTTTTCATTGCTATAGTTTTATATGAATGGAATCATGCTTGGTAATTTTTTTATTGAATTCCAAATATGGTGAATTTTCCCTTGCCAAATACTGGGTATTGTATTTCTACAAACCCTCTTGACTTTTTTTCTGGGGTGCAGTTATGACTTGGAATCAGCTTGATCCTTTGGGTCTTGCTTTTAAGATGTGTTAGGGAGGACTTGATCAGGGTTTAGTTTTGGGCTACCTCAGTAGAGGCTAGCTCCTTTTGAGTCCTCTACCTAATCATGCTTCATGAATTAAGACGTTTTCTAGCCTAGTGGGAACTGGCACTGTTCCGCGCTCTACGTGAGTGTCTCATTTCAGGTGGTTCTTGGCCGCTGTCTTAGATTGTCTCCTCATTGGTTTGTGCTGATCGGTACTCTACTAGATACTTGAGAGGTCCTTCTGCAGGCCTGAGTTCAGTCCCTGGGTCGGGAAGATCCCCTGGAGAAGGAAATGGCAACCCACTCCAGTACTCTTGCCTGGAGAATCCCATGGAGGGAGGAGCCTGGTAGGCTACAGTCCATGGGGTCGCAAAGAGTCGGACACAACTGAGTGACTTCACTTTCACTCTGCAGACCTCTGGAGCTCATTCTCTGTGCAGCTCTCTCCTTTCTGGTATTCTTGCCTCAGAACTTTAGTCTTCTTGATCTCCCTGAACTCTCAGCGATGTCCCCTCAGCTTGAGTTTTCTGGATTGTATCTGGGTTTCCCTTCCTGGTGCCACAGCCTGGAGACTCTCAGCATAACAAGCTGAAACAATCATAAGGCTTAATTTCCTTTGTTTCCCATCCCTCAGGGATAACTCTTCCTTACCTGATGTCCTGTATCTTAAAACTATTGTTTCATATAGTGTGTATTTTTTGTTGTTGTTGTTCAGGTAAGGGATGAAACAAGTCATTGACAAATTCCAAAAGTGTTTAATTTTATTTTAACTTTATTTTACTTTACAATACCGTATTGGTTTTGCCATACATTGACATGAATCCGCCACAGGTGTATATGAGCTCCCAGTCCTGAATCCCCCTCCCAACTCCCACCCCCACTCTGTTTTGTCTGACTTCTCCTAATTCTTCAGGAAGCCTTCCTTGGTGTTTCCAGTTTTGAGTTAGATTGTCATCTGTAATGTTCCTTGTATTTCTCAGTTTTTGGCACTTACCTTATTACTCTTCATATCTTCTCCACCTGCTCTGAGTTCAGTTACAGACAACACCAGGTTCCCTAGTAGACTGAGACCTCCTTGAAGACTGTGAGTGCTTTATTCACTTCTGTTTCAAGCAGCTAAGCTCGTGCCAGGAACCTAGCTGTAGACTGAGTGAATCCAAACCATAATCCCAGCCCTCAAAGAGCCTTCTTGTAAATTCTTGAAAATACTAAGTTGGGGCGGGGGGAAATTGTCGGTTATCTTCAGAGAAGCCTTGTTGGGAGAAGTTGTCTCAGTTTTTAATATTGTCAATAATAATATATGCTTTATGTTTGTTTCTGCTAGTGTTTCCTTGCCCATTTTCTTTCACAGTACCTTATTGTCTTCATAGCCCTTACTGTTCGAATTTATTAGTCTACTTGTTTATTGTTTGTTTGTCCTGTTAGAATGTAATGTCAATCTTTTTCACAAGTATCTCCGGTACTGAGGATTAGCATATGGCATATATTTAGCATATAGCTAAATATTTAGCATATATTTAGCGTATGGCATATATATTTGTTGGTAGAATCTTATTGAATTCTTATGATGATTGTGAGGCAGGTACTATTGTTATTCTCATCTTATAGATAAGGAAACTCTGAGAAGTAATTTGCCTAAGATCACAAAGCAGAAAATTGTAGAGTTATTATACCCTACCTAAGCAATCTGATGCTCTGACAGATGGTCTAATTACTTTATTATACATTCTCTAAAATACCTCTCAGAAGTTCTGGGGCTATCTAAACAGCATTCTAACATCAAGATAAGGAAAAAATTATATAGAAGCCTAAAGTCGAAAGAAATCAAGTTTAGAATAAGCTATGATTGGATAATACCTAAAGTAAAATAGAGAGTGATTTTACTTTTAATTTCATTTTGGTTTTTTAAAGGCAGTGGACTCAAATCAGACAGCCTGGGTTTTAATCACAGTTCTGCTCTTTACTACTTTTGTAACCTTTATTAAGTTTTTAAACGATAGCTACTTCAGTTTCTCATTTGTTAAATGGGTATAGTATTTGTCTTACAGAGCTGCTAAAGGATTAAACAGTTTAATACTTATATAGTGCTTAGACTGTACCTGGCATTATTAAGTGGCAGGTGGTAGTAAAAGTAGCTGCAGCAGCATCGTTGTGTATTTTTATGCTGCTGATAAAAGCTATTATATTATACTGGTTAATAATATAAATTTTTAAATTTAGGTTTATAATTAATTATTTTAATTTGTGTTAATGATGTTTACGACTCTACCTGTTTAGAACTTAGGTTGCTTTACCAAGAAGAGCTACCATTCTCCTGGATGAGTAATTTTAAACTTAATTTTAAACTAAGTTCTTTGATTGATTTCTTGTTTTGGTTGTGTACTATGTTGATCATTTATTATGATCTCATTGGCAAAGTATAACTATCAATTCATGTGTATTTGTATTTTTATATCAGTTTTTTTTTTTTAAACAGAAATTATTGATTATCTTTCTTGGCTTTAGCTGATATAACTCTGTATTACCTTAGAAATGGAGTATTTTTCATAGGTGGGTGATTTATTATTCGTACTGTTAAAGATATGGGTTTCTGGCAATCTTATAAGTTTGAAGATTTATTGAACAAACTAAATCTCAACTAACTCTAGTAACTCAAATCATAACATTTCAACTAGTGACTTTTCACTTGTAAGGAGACATATGGGATACTTGCCATACTAATTAAGCATGCATACAGTAAATTTATCAGACACCAGACTACTTTTGCAATGACAGAAAAGACCATATGGCTAAGCTCTAACATTTATTCTCTTTTTTGCTAGTCTATACTGAAAAGCATGAATATATAAAGTAACTTTATGGAAAACCCCGCATATACTTATGTAAAATGATGTATTATTTTCAATGTTTTTTTTCCTAACAAAGATACAGTAAGCAGTTGCAATGGAAGCATAATTAGTACAAAATGTAAAGTTTTAGCTAATGTGAATGTTTCTTTCTTTTATACTTTAGTAAATTGTTAGTAAATTTTAGTAAATTGTTAAGAAAATCTCTAGTATTTTGTATTTTGGCTGTCATCTTAATTTTAAAAGCTTATGGTAGCATTTGTAGTAAATCTTACATGGATATTTAGCACTAAATAATACATCTCGTTTTTCAGAGAACCAGGGCTAAACCTTTCCGTGGATATGATATAATAAAGAATAATAGGGATGTACGTAAAGGTCATTTATTTAAAAAAAGGAGTCTTTGAGTATAGAAATATTTTTTTACCTGCTAGAAATTTACTTTGGTTTCTAGTTCAACTTTTTTTTCTCTTTCTCTTTTTTAATGGAGGTATAATTGACATTTAATATGTTAGTTTCAGATGTATAGTATAATGGTTCATTATTTGTATACATTGGGAAGTGGTCACCATAAGTCTAGTAATATCTGTCAGCTTACATAGTTGCAAGGTTTATTTTCTTATGATTAGAGCTTTTAATATTTACTCTCTTAGCTTCTGTCAGGTATGTAATATAGTATTTTTAACTATAGTTGCCATACTCTATGTTACATCCCCATGACTTATTTTATAACTGAAAGTTTATACCTTTTGACCTCTCTCATCCATTTCTTTTGCTCTTCATCCCCCTCTCTGGCTGCCACTAATCTGTTCTCTGCATCTGTGAGCTTTTTTTGGTCTGTTTGTGTCTGCTTTTAGATTTTACATATAAATTTGTCTTTCTCAGCCTTAGTCCACTAAGTGTAATATCCTCCATGTTCATCCATCTCGTCCCAGATGGCAATATTTCTTTTCTTTTTTTATGGCTGATAGCGTCCCATTTTGTGGGTGTGGGTGTCGGTGTGTGGGGGCACGTGACTGAGAACACCTGCAACTCCAAGGGAGCGTTTAATTTTCGGAAGAACAGCCACTTGGGTTTGTGAGTTAATGGTTTAGTTCTCTTCTCTCTCGCTGTTTTTCAGTCGCTAAGTCGCGTCTAACTCTTTGTGACCCCGTGGACTGTAGCCTGCCAGGCTCCTCTGTCCATGGGATTTCCCAAGCGAGAGTACTGGAGTGGGTGGCTGGTTCCTTCTCCAGGAGATCTTCCCCATCCAGGGGTTGAACTCAGGTCTCCTGCTTTGGTACATAATCTTTCTACTGAGCCACATGGGAACCCCTTCTCTTATCCCTACAAAGATAAAATGTTATTGCGTTCATACATATAAAGTCTGCAGTTGTATTATTTTCCGGATAACTTTCCCCTATAAATTAAGTGATAAATTAGTTTAATGATTTCTGTTTATTTCTAAATTTGATGTTACATTTTTTATGTTTTTCTTTTAAGTTTTCTTAGTTCTTAGGAAAATAATTTAGCTTCTAACCTGTGAGTTAAATTGGGTAGTTGTCTTTTTACCTTCCTATTATCTCTAGTCAGCTTCCTTACTCTTCAAGTCAGAAAATGTCAGTACTTCCTCTCTTGAATGAATTAACCTTCCAGTGTCCCTTGATTTTTCCCATTCCTTACATTTTTAGATTCATGTTTTTTATACAGTTAATTCATATGTCAGAGATCTAGTGAGGCATCAGGCTCCATGTGGTCAAAACATGGTTAAGAAAAAATATTATTTTTTAGAATAGACTATTACCATTCTGATGGAAAAAGCAAGAGAGTTCCAGAAAAACATCTATTTCTGCTTTATTGACTGTGTGGATCACAATAAACTGTGGAAAATTCTGAAAGAGATGGGAACACCAGACCACCTGTCCTGCCTCTTGAGAAACCTATATGCAGGTCAGGAAGCAACAATTAGAACTGGACATGGAACAACAGACTGGTTCCAAATAGGAAAAGGAGTACGTCAAGGCTGTATATTGTCACCCTGCTTATTTAACTTATATGCAGGGTACATCATGAGAAACGCTGGGCTGGAAGAAGCACAAGCTGGAATCAAGATTGCTGGGAGAAATATCAAAACCTCAGATATGCAGATGACACCACCCTTATGGCAGAAAGTGAAGAGGAACTAAAAAGCTTCTTGATGAAGGTGAAGAGAGTGAAAAAGTTGGCTTAAAGCTCAACATTCAGAAAACGAAGATCATGGCATCTGGTCCCATCACTTCATGGGAAATAGATGGGGNCTTCTGTTAGGTCCAGACCATTTCTGTCCTTTATGGAGCCCATCTTTCCATGAAATGTTCCCTTGGTATCTCTAATTTTCTTGAAGAGATCTCTAGTCTTTCCCATTCTGTTCTTTTCCTCTATTTCTTTGCATTGATCGCTGAAGAAGGCTTTCAATGGATGTGTAGTGGTACCTTATTATGGTTTTAGTTTACATTTTCCTAATAACTCATACTGTTTATTGTTCTCATTGTTTGCAGCAGGAGGGTAAGCTAGACTCACTTATTTATTTATTTAGATAGATACAGATGGATAGGTAGATAGATAGGCATACAGATAAACAGGTGATGGATAGATAAGTAGATAGAGGATAGATAATAGATGACAGATTGATAGGTAGATAGATAGATAAAATATAATAGGTATATAGATGGAGAAACATACAGATGAAATAAAAAACATGAGCTTCGGAGTCAGACTTGGGTTTGGATCTTACCTCCAATACCCTACTTAATAACTGTGTGGCCTTAGAAAGGTTACTTACCTGTCTAAGTTTCAATTTCCACATCTTTAAAATGGGAATAAAGTTAATGCAAACCTTAAGAGGTGGTTGGAGGAGTCAACTGAATTATATATGTGATGCCCTAAGGACAGTTCAGCCCAGATAGTATGGGCTTTGAAGATCCCACATGGTAGAATTCTCTCATGAGTACACAGTTTCAACATATGCAACCAGTTGCACACACACACACACACACACACATATATATATATACAATTTTTTGACTGGACATGGAATCTTTCAGCCAAGCCAAATGATCTCTAACAGTTTAAGCAGCTCTAGAGTCTAATGTATCGATCCACCCATGGTACAGTCCTAGCAGTTCTATGATGATTTCTTCCCAGATCAAGGCACATAAATATATGCTGTTAAGATCTGGTTTGAATGAAGAGTTGTGTAATGCAGGCCTACTCGAATGCAACATAAGATGTATTGTTTATCTCTCTGCAGAACTCACCAAACCCCAGAGTGTACAAGGAAGAAAATGACTGAATTACAGTTAAGCTATGGAGTAGAAAATGTGGAAACAACTATAACTCTAAAATCATCTTTATGTTCTCTATCAGAAAGAAGTCCTCTGAACATTTACGTGTGTGTGCACGCTGTCATGTCTAACTCTTTGCAACCCCATGGACTGTAGCCCACCAGGCTCCTCTGTCCATGGGATTTTCCAGGAAAGAGCACTGGAGCAGGTTGCCATTTTCTCCTCCAGGGGATCTTCCCGAGCCAGGGATCAAACCTGTGTCTCCTGTGTCTCCCGCGTTGGCAGGCAGATCTTTACCACTGTGCCACCAGGGAAGAAGGTACCATATGTGGATTTGCATTCTGGGCCCCTGAACTGGTGACCTGTAAGGTGTCATTTGGCTCAGCATGCCAGCTCTTGCAGCTGGGCTCAGGCTTTTCTTGGACACACACATTCAGTCTTCCATAGAGCAAGCCCCTGCCTTCAATGTGTTCTAGGGGCTTCCACAGCCGTGTCTACTCTCAGTATCAAAGGCAGATGCCACCTTTGCCTCACAGAGATGTTCCATTTGAGAAAATTCCCCAAATTCAAAAGAACCACGGGAGAGGAAAGGAGAACTAAGAACTTCCGGTCACACTCAGACACTTTGATGTCATTCAACTTCACCTTCAAGTAGGGAAACCATCAAAATATTTCACATGCCACAGTTGGTGCACAAGTCTACTGGCTCCAAACTGTAGCTTTTATTTCCCAGTCAGGACTGCAAGGAAAATACTCAGGCTGACAGCGACCGGGGTAGAAGAAGGGCCTTGCATGCAACTTTATGTCTGTTGGACAAGACTATGTCTTTCTCCTTTAATTCATTCTCCACAAAAAGGAGCATTGAGAGAAACTGACTGTCATTGTAAAGGCTGACTGGCTTCCAAAAGCAAAACACACTCCCATAGGAAAGCGTAAACTTAAAAGTTATCAAGGGGCACAAATCATTTTGTTTCTGTCTCATAAATAATTAATAAATCTGGAAAAGGAGCTAATCTCCCAAATGAGACCCCTCCATCACAGTTTATTTTCAAGATGACATTAACAAGCATCTCTTACTTATAATTTTTCTCCACTATTTCTTGGTCTACAAATTTCAACAATTAAAGATGATTTTTAACTCTATTTTTTATTGAAGGATAGTTGTTTTCCAATGTTACGTTAGTTTCTGATTATAGCAAAGTGATTCAGTTACACTAAATATCTCCATGCATGCTAAGGCACTTCCGTTGTATCTGACTCTGCAACACTATGGACTGTACCTGCCCAGCTCCTTTCTCCATGGGATTCTCCAGGTAAGAATATTGGAATGGGTTGCCATGCCCTCCTCCAGGGTATCTTCCCTCCAGGGTTCCCCAGTGGAACCCTCCACCCAGGGATTGAACCTATGGTGTCTCCTGTGTCTTCTGCATTTGCAGGCAGATTCTTTGCTGCCTGGGAAGACTATATATACATATATATTACACAATATGTATTCTTTTTCATATCCTTTTCCATTACGGTTTACTACAGGATACTGAATATAGTTCCCTGTGCTATACAGTAGGTCCTGTTGTTTATCCATGCTATATGTAAGAGTTTGCATCTGCTCATCTCAAACTCCCAATCCATCCCTCCCTTATCACCTCCCTCCTTGGCAAACACACATCTGCTCTCCATGTAAAGATGCTTTTAAGGTACACCTGATAAAGAGCCTTCAGGCAGTAGCTCATATACAGTGATTAGAGGTGGGGGGAAAACATTTGCAATTAGGTCCATTCGTACAATCCATTTCACAGGAGTGTAACACTGCCATGGGGTGTTCCCAGCTCTAAACAGCCAAACTGGGATTTTTTACTTCTGCATGCCTTCCAGAAATGATGATGAAAAGATAAAATAAATTGTATTTTAATGCTGGGGACTTATGAAGCCATCCCAGTCTTGGCTACTCACTGCTGCTGCAAAATGCTTCCCAGGGAAAATTCGGTTGTACCGACTGCACAAAAGCTCTTATGGGAAACATGGATGAAAGCTCACAGCTGTGAGGCACAGTAAATGATGCTGAAGTTTTGATACCAGCACACTAACCTGCCATTCACGAATGGAAAGAAAAGAAAGGATAACGTGCCGCAACATCCAGACAGCTATTTCATTAAATAGCTGCAGTTGGAGTGTTTTTATTAGACAATGACATGAAATCAAACAAACAAACAAAAACCTCATCACTTTGAAGGGAGGACAAAACAGGGACAGCAATACCAGTGAGATTCTGCTATTGACATATAGCCTTGTAGAAGTCACTATGTGTTGTCCTGTGGCTTCTTAGTAAAGTTCCTGTCCCACTCTGGTATGCAGAATAATGACCTTCTGAGCACCCCATAGCAATCCCTGGGACTGTGAGTAGGTTACATGGAAAAGAGGAATGAAGGCTGCAGATGGAATTCAAGTTACTAATCAGATGACCCTGAGATGGGGAGATTGTCCTGGATTATCCCAACGTAATCATTTCATCCCAATGTAATACATATTTAATGAATGTAAACAATTCATTATCCCATGTAATCATTCAGGAGAGAGGGCAGAAGAGGAATCCAGAGTGACGCAATGGGACCAGGACTAGACACACTATGGCCAGCTTCAGAAGTAGAAGATGAAGAATGGGAGCGACTTCTAGGAGGCAGAAAGGGCAAGGAGATGGGTTCCCCTCCCAAGTCGTTAGAAGGAGTTTAACCCTGCCAACATCTTGATTTTAAACCATGAGACCCTTATCAAGTTCTAGGCTACAAAACTGTAAGGTAATTATTTGGTCTGTTCTAAGCCATGAAGTTTATAGTAACTTGTTGCAGTAGAAAAGGAAATGAACACATCTGAGAATCACACGAGTCTCTAGATGACAGCAGACAACACACTGAGGAGCAGAAAGCAGCAACAAGCTTTAGTATTGTTATAAACTAATATCCATTAGTGGCTGACACTTACAAGGCTATAAATAAACATCTGTTGATTTATATAATGATGGTAAGTTTATGTTAGGAAAGAGAGCCTCTTATGTAACTATGAACAGATATAAACAATTTTGCATTTGTTAGGAGTGGTCAGTGATGGTACTGCAGGCTCCCTACACATGTCGATACAGGAGGAGGTGTGGCCTAACCTCGACCATGAACATGAAGTAATATCCCTGGGGTTATTTACTAGAAAATTTTGTGTTCCCTTTCCTAGATGCTAAACTGGTGAAAGATAATCCACAGATGCTGGTGGCTGTCTTTCAACACATGAGGAAACTACGTTAAAAAGAAGACAACAGGGGACTTCCCTGATGGTCCAGTGGTTAAGACTGAACTTTCAAGGCAGAGGGCATGGGTTCGATCCCCTGCTCAGAGAGTTAAGATCCCACCTGCTGTGCAGCCAAAATATTTTTAAAAATTCAAAATAATAAAAAAGGAGACAACAGAGAAGAAAGCAGAGCACAGAGGTGAGGAGAGAGAGTCAGAATCCTAAAAACATTCCTTGGGCGCCTGGGTCTACCTGTTCATGACCCTGTTAGAGTCCTCCCTCTCTCTCACCTCAGGCACACACTGTCACCAGCACCCATTTGGGGAGAGCAGTCTTGAAAGGTCTTCCTGAAAAAGAGCTTTAAGAAGGAAGCACTGAAGATTCCTAGAGGTGCTGGAGCAAGTGTTCTTGGGAGAATTCATTCTTGGACTCCTAGAGTTGTAACCAGCAGAATTAGTCTGGAAGATCAAGGGCGACTCCTTTCAGCCCCTTTCAAAGATGATGACTGCTGCTGCTTGAGGTTTGGTGCAATATCCAGTCTCTGTTCTCCTACTTGCTTATGTATTTAGTTAACAGGACAGTGTAGTGAATAACATAAGAGCATGAATTCAACTCCCAGGGCCGTTGGTAACTTCAACTTTTAGTGCATCACTTTCCCCACTCATAAATGGGATAATAATACTACCGACCTCAAAACCCTATATAGCAGGAGGCATGGGCTTAGCACACAGTAATCCCTGGATGCATGCTTTGGAGCTCCCAAAATTACAGGGAGGGAAAGAGCAGGAAACAAACCACTAAATATGCACAGGTATATATTTTGACTTAACAAAATGATTAAATCAGATCATTCTTAAAAACCAAAAAGCTAATTTGGAAATTTAATTATTTTGAAGAACAGATCCCCTGTGGCTTACTTATTCCATGATGTTGGAGTGGGACAAAAAGCTAATAGCTTTCTAATTATATAAATTTTCCATTAAAAAAAATCTGGTTCTCATTTATTAGTCTGTCAAGGGATTACCAAGCTACTTGCTTTATGCTCTTAATTCACAAGGCAGGAATAAATTAGTGCAAATGTATTAGATCCTGTTCCCTTAAATTTCCCCTCTAAGTTGAAGCAATTAAGCTCATTCCTTTTTATGGAAGTTGTTAACATACCCATTTATCAGAAATGGGGCTTTATTAAGTTTAGTCAGTAGTTTTCATGAAATAACTTAAGGAAGAGTGTACAGATCTTCACACCTGACCTCATCAGCAAAAGAAGTGACAAAAAAGAGAAACAAAAGCAAAAAATAAAGAGTTCATCCACGTTGTTGCAAACAACAGCATTTCCTTTGTTCTGGCTGAATAATTCCACTTATGTGTAGAATCTGAAAAGAAACCAAACACAGAAACAGAAAATAGACTGATGGTTGCCAGAGGTGGAGAACTGGAAGATGCGGGAAACAGGCGAAGGGTCCCAAGAATACAAACTATTATTTTGCAACATAAACATATATAAAATCACTGCATTGTACCCCATATGATTATTATATAACATTTATAGGAGGAATCTAAAAGAAATGATACAAAGGAACTTCTTTACAAAACAGAAATAGACCCACAGACATAGAAAACAAATTCATGATTACCAAAGGGGAAAGTGGGAGAGGGATAGATTAGGATTTGGGGATTAACAGATACACACTACCACATATAAAATAGATAACCAACAAGGGCTGTATAGCACAAGGAACTCTACTCAATATTTTGTAATAATCTATAAGAGAAAAGAATCTGAAAAAGAATATATATATATACATGCAAGGAGATCCAACCAGTCCATTCTGAAGGAGAGCANCAATATTTCAAGATCACTGAGGAATAGAAATTTAATTGAAACTTAGGAAGTTATTTTCAACTATTTTTTTCTTGAAGTACAGTTAGTTTCTTTATTTTCAAATATATAGCAAAGTGATTCAGTGATATAAGTGTGTGTATGTATATATATATATATAATTTTTCAGAGTCTCTTCCATCACAGGTTATTGTAAGATACTGAGTATAGTTCCCTGTGCTATATAGGAGGTCCTTGTTTACTATTATATATATAGTAGTGTGTATATGTTAATCCTAAGCTCCTAATTTCCCACCCCCATTATGTTGTTGTTGTTGTTAAGTCGCTAAGTCATGGCGGTCTCTTTGTGATCCCATGGACTGTAGCCTGAGAGGCTACTCTGTCCATGGGAATTCACAGGCAAGAAAATTGGAGTGGGTTGCCATTTCCTTCTCCAGGGGATCTTCGTAACCCAGGGATTGAACCACATCTCTTGTTTAGTACGCAGATTCTTTACCACTGTGCCTCCTGGGAAGCCCCATTCATTGAAACTTAAGATCTCAAAAAAAAAAGAAAAAATGGCTTACCAAAAATAAAAACATGAAATCATCACAATATTGTAATTATCCTCCAATTAAAAAGAAAAATTTTAAAAATTACACTTTGTAAGTGTTTATGGATATCAGAAGGCACTTGTCTAAAAAGACAAACGTTTTCACTTAACTCCGAGCTAATAAGCAATAATTGCAAACAGTGACTGAGCCATGAATTCATGGATCTCTTTCATAAGAGGAGCAGAGCTGGATGGTTGTTGATCGTATTAAGCCAATCGGATAAGACTGTAACACCTGCATAAATATTAACTGCTGTCCATCTATTTCTAGTTTAGAGTTTAAAAAATATATCACTCCTAATCTCATTAATTATACATTATCATTTAAAAGAAAAAAATTTTTAGCTTGTTAGGAACATCTTTATTACAAGTCTTGTTAAACATTTCATGCATCATGAATGCATGTTGCTTGCATTCACCCAAATTCAACTGTGCTGAATACAGTAAACAAGTGAATAGAAACATCTTTATCTCAAGTCTTTTAATAAGATATAATTGACATATAGCATCATATTATTTTCAGGTATACAACATGATTTGCTATTCCTTAGCACTTTAAATAACGACTCGCTAGAAGGTCACATAGCTAACTAAGAAGAGTGACTTTTAAATACTGACAACCAGGCCAGTGAAGATTTGAACTTAGTGTATCATTATAAAAGAAAAAATTTCAAAGCAAGTTCAATATCACTAATAAAACTTGTATTAATCACTTAACACAATCAGTTTATGGTCAGACTGTTTCTTAATATTCTTAACATTTTTCCTATCTCTATTCCTTGAATGTGTTAAGTCAAAGCAGGTCCATGTTCACAACAATGTGTCTTATATTTGAAATTCTGCATTTCCATCGCTACCTCCTAAACCCCAGCCCTCAAATATCTCCTGCTTTTANCAGACTGTTTCTTAATATTCTTAACATTTTTCCTATCTCTATTCCTTGAATGTGTTAAGTCAAAGCAGGTCCATGTTCACAACAATGTGTCTTATATTTGAAATTCTGCATTTCCATCGCTACCTCCTAAACCCCAGCCCTCAAATATCTCCTGCTTTTATTACTATCATAGCCTCTATGTACCAAGAGAAATTTTTATTTTGAAAAAGCAAAAAAAAAAAGAAAATAGCAAAAATTTTTATTTTGAAAATCTTAACCCAAACAGGCTTGAGCCAAAAAGGCCTTTATTGCTTAAAGAAACAAAAATTTCCAGAAGAGAATTTGGTTTTAGGAGTCCATCTTTCTCTACTTCTTGGCCCTACATTTCTGTGTTGGCTTCGTTTTCAGCCTGGCAGTGTCCTTAAAGTGAGCATCTGGCTGCTACCAGCTCTAGGCTTCTAACACACAGCCTCATCAAAAAGTCCATCATAAAGAGATGTGCCTCATTCTCTTTGGTTAAAAGTGGGTCATTATTCTCTAAAAGAGATGAGACACTGCTCTGATTGGCCAGACCTGAATGACTGCCCACATCCAGGGCTGGATTGGAACGAAGACCATCAAAACCACACAAGCTCAGAATGAAAAATATGGTTCTTTCTAAAGCAGCACTAATAAAAACATAATGAGAGATCCTTATGTAATTTTAACGTTGTTGTAGCCACATTTTTAAAAAGGAAATGGAAATAGGTGAAATTAGTATATTAAAGCTATCTAGAATAGCAAATGGCAACCCACTCTAGTATTCTTGCCTGGAAAATTTCATGGACAGAGGAACCTGGTGGGCTACAGTCCACGGGGTCACAAAGAATCAGACATGACTGAGCTACTGAGCATGGACAGTATTTTAAGATATATTTTATTCAACCCAATATGTGAAAATATTGCCATTTCAGTATACTGTTGAAGTAAAACATTATTAATAAACACTTTGCTTTTTTAAAAAAAGTGCAGTAAACTTTCAAAATCCAGTCATATTTTATACTCCCACCATAGCTCAATTCAATTAGAAATTCAGTTCCTCAACTGCTCTGCCCTCAAGTGTTCAATGCCATTTGTGGCTAGTGTCCATCATGTTAGCCAGCACAGCTCCAGAGTCTAGAGGGCACTTGAAGTGTAACATTATCTGACAAAAAATGGATGCTATTGGTTAGCAAAAGAGCAGATATACATTATAGTTCCCGATTGGTTTCCTTGATTTCTGTCTGTCCATACTCTTGTTCTATCAATAAACAGACCAACAATATGACCAAGCAGTTAAACAATGGAGATAATAATTTATATCCCTTTATCAATCAGTCCTGATTTTTCCTAAACTTAACTTGTACTATTTCCATGTCTAAGTTCTGCCTGAGTTTTCATTACTATACTTTGTCACATGTTCACTCATCTCTCTGGGAGAGGGTAGCATTTGCAAGGGGCAAAACATCCTAGGAAACATTTGGAAATGTGGGGGGAAAGAAACACTTCAGTGGTGTTGGTGACTAGGATTTGTAATTTTTTTATTTAACGGGCCAGGGCCAGGATATTAAACATTCTTCAATGGAGGAGAAAGCCATAAACAAGAAGATTTATTCTTCCCAAAATGCCTATAGTGGTCCTAGCTAAGAAATACCACTAATCTATTGGAAGAAAAAAAAGAAAAAACCTCTCTGGGAAAAACAAACAACTAATCAGATCTGAAGCACTAACTGATTTCTGTGGTACAAATATTCCCACAATGGCTTATTCAAATTGCCACCATGAAATGTTTTAACAAATGGATACAAAAATTATCTGTTAAATATGGCTCCCATTGCCGAGAAATATGCAAATAAAAAAAAGATACAGCATAGTCACTTTTCCTTGAATCATTTAAAACTTAGTATATGCAAAAAATTCAGTGATGATTACCTTTATCTAAAGAAAATTACTGACTNACACACACACACACACATTTAATGAAGAATGAAAAAGCTAAACCCACATAAGGACAGGAAAATAAAATCCATGGAAATGGATGACCTAGGATATCACTGACTAAGCTGGGGAAGAGATGAGACACTGTTTTGAAATGCTCTGTGTAGAAACCATTGAATTTGATTGCTCAGAGTCACTTCAAGATATCAAAGAACTCCTGTCCCAGGTTCTGATCTTAGTTACTCCCTTCTTCTGGAATGTTCTGCTTCTGAAATCTCTAAATCTGACTCCCTCTTATCATTCAAATTTCTGCTAGTAGGCCAGCATACTCAAGAAGATTTCTCTGGCCACCCTCCTCATAGCAGGAACACCCACCCAAGTATTTCTCAGTGGAATTACCCAATTTCATTTGCCTAATAAAATTATACCTAGCTTGGACTATCTCAGATATACATTCAGTTACAAGCTTATTGTCTTTCTTTTCTGCTAGAAAATAGCTCCTGGAAATCAGAAGCCCTATCTCCTTCCATCTATGCTGCATTCCTAGTGTCTAGAAGAGTCTGGAACAATCAAGAAATATGTGTTTAATCAGTGAAGGAACCTAGTTACACTCTAGATGAGTAGACTGTGGCCCAGAAATGGTAAGTATCTTGATGGGGGGACTTGCCTGATGGTCCAATGTTTAAGATTTCATCTTCCAAAGCAGAGAGTGCACGTTCCACTCCTGTTGGGGGAGCCAAGATTCCACATGTCTAGAGGCAAAGAAACCAAAACACAAAACAGAAACAATATTGTAACAAATTCAACAGAGACTTTAAAAATGGTCCACATCCAAACAAAGAACAATCAAAGTATCTTGACCAGGGTCACATAGATCACTAGCAGCAAGCTGGGATAAAAAGGCGTGACCTTTAAAGTGCTTGGGTTGGTGAACTCTTGGGGGAAGAATCCTAGCATTTGGATCCTTTCTCTGTGATAACTTCAATGCTGTTAATGTGGAAACACAGAGAGATGTCAAAAACGCATTTTTTTTTTTTCCACACCATCGAGTCCTGCCAACCGGGAAGAAACTAACATTGAGGATTTTCTGAATCGCTAACATTTCACTTCCATGAGAGGTTTGGGGGACTTTTCTTCTCCCACCAACAACATTAGCCATTTAGGAAACGATTTAAAACAAAAGGGCATTTTAGAATATTGCCAATAACAGTTAGCAAATCTCATTAATGAGATACTCTGATGTGGAAATCACCACAATTCTTTTTCGCTGAAAATGCTGTAATTAAGCCGTTGTGTGTGTGTGTTATTTAGCAAATGAATAATTACACTATGCCCTTGAGGCTTCCTGCTACTTTGAAGCATCAGGCTAATACCCTTGCCATCTTGTCTGGAACTCAATTTAATGAGCAATATATTCCGAGCCAGGCACAGGGCAATTAACTGCTTTATACAAGAAGATATTAGAGCAACAGCAAAATTACCCAGTGTGCTGCAGGCCATAAAACATGAAGGATGGCAGATACATACTTTGCGTTTAATTCTGAAAAACAGACTGTGGTTAATTCTGCAGTGGTCACTGAGCACCTTGTATGTGGCAGCCTCTGTGCTAGATGGCAAGAATACAAGGACAATATAGGATGCTGGGAGGTTTGTCATCTGTTTAAGGGCATTTTTTTAAAAAGTCATGACATCAATGTGAAGCAATGATAACATTATCATGCGTGTGTGCTAAACCACTTCTGTTGTGTCCAACTCTGTGCAAGCCTATGAACTGTAGCCCACCAGACTCCTCAGCCCATGGGATTTCCCAGTCAAGAATACTGGAGTGGGTTGCCATGCCCTCCTCCAGGGATCTTCTCAACCCAGGGATCAAATGTCTTATGTCTCCTGTATTTGGCAGGTGGGTTCTTTATCACTAGCACCACCTGGGAAGCACATTATCCCCTATACCACCTCTAACTTCTGCTCTTCCCTAAATCCAAAAGCTAAAGTCATGGTTCATGACTTTACTGAGCAGACATTTGACGTGATGAATCCAAGAAAACTTGACTCTGACCCTCCATCACCTTTGCAGCTGTCCAAAGTCCACCCCATTTCTTCCTCAGCCTAGATGTCCCGGAGGTCAGAAGGAGTTCAACTGGTTTCATGTTAATGCCATTCACCACTTGCATTAGCACACTGTTTTAAATAACTGGTAATGTTAAGTTCTTCTGTGGCAGATCTAGACTGGATTTTAAGAAGTCATGGTCCAGACCTTTCTTGGTAAATAACTTGCAGGTGAGCAGCAAGTAGCTCAACCCCAATGGAAAGGTTTCCTTCAAATTCTACACCAATGTAAACATTGACTAATAGCCTTGGCCCCAAAGAAGCTCTAGAATCATCCAACAATTGCTGTGCCCCCATTGACTCATGTTTACAAGCTGAGAAAAGTAGAAATGGAGATATGGCTCTGACCAGAATGAGGCAGAATGTGTTGGAGGAGGGACCATGTGTTTGATTCGTTGAGAAAAAGCAACAGGTTTTCAGTCTTGGAGATTGACTCTTGGCCAGTGAGACACTGGAATAACATGATGACAAGTGGAAAGCTACGAGTTTGCTCTCCTGTGACCTCCAGAGCGATGTGAGCCAAGGATAGGGAGAATGGTTTACCTGATGCAGAAGGAGGTTCCAATCTACCTGAACTTCAGGGTCACCAATGCCCAGAACCCAAGCTCTTATGCACCCTCCTCTTCCAAGTGACACTACATTACAAGGTAATGTTGGAAGGAAGAAATTAGGCGAGGGGCCCCAGGAGGGTTAGTTAGTCTCAGGTAAGCACAAGATGGGCTTCCCAGGTAGCTCAGCTGGTAAAGAATCTGCCTGCAGTGCAGGAGACCCCGATTCAATTCCTGGGTCAAGAAGATCTGCTGGAGAAGAAATAGGCTACCCACTCCAGTATTCTTGGGCTTTCCTTGTGGCTCAGCTGGTAAAGAATCCTCCTGCAATGCGGGACACCTGGGTTCCATCCCTGGGTTGGGAAGATCCCCTGGAGAAGGGAAAGGCTACCCACTCCAGGATTCTGGCCTGGAGAATTCCATGGACTGTATAGTCCATCGGGTCGCAAAGAATCGGACACGACTGGGAACAAGATAACAGAGGTGTTCGGGAGGAGGGTGTGTAACAGACAAAAAATGAAATTTTCAGAAGATCAACCTGAATTGCTCCTAAAAGCGGGATCGTAAGAAGCCCTGGGCCCTGTCACTCAGTATCCATCCATTTCTGAAGTGTGTTCCAGGGATTTGGGGCTGATGGAGTGAAATATTTAACCACGAGATGGCAGCAGCACACAATGGGTTTATTTGGGTGCGACCTGGCCGAGGTTGCAGCTCAGGACCTTCCCACTGAGGTAGGGGGCCCACCAGTCAGAAGGAGAGGAAGGCTGAGAGGGAGGGGAATTGGGAAGGACCTCACATTTCTAGGTGCTGTCTCTCAGCACCTGGCAGGAATCACTGAGTCAGAGGGCTGCTAAGGGCAGCAGTGGCTGAGGGTCTTATCTATAGCTGGCAGGTGTTGACTGCCATTTTATGAGTTAGGCAAAGCACGTAGGCTTTAAATGGCTAAAAATCTGTTTATTTGATAAGAAATTCTGGAGAGGATGTGGAGAAAAGGGAACCCTCCTACAGTGAACAGGACATAGGTTCCTCAGAAAACTGAAAACAGAACTCCTATATGATCCAGCAATTCCACTCCTGGGCATATATCCAGACAAAACTGTAATTCAAAAAGATACAGGCACCCCTATGCTCACAGCAACGCTACTCACAATAGCCAAGACATAGAAACAACTTAAATGTCCATCGACTGATGAATGGAGAAAGATGGGGTACCTATACACAATGGAAAACTCCCCAGCCATAAACAAGAATGAGATCATGTCTTTCATAGCAACATGGATGCAACTGCAAATTATCATACTCAGTGAAGTCCGTCAGAAAGAGAAAGACAAATACCACATCGTATCAGTTACATGTGGACTCTAAAATATGACACAGATGAGCCTATCTACGAAACAGAAACACAGAGAATAGACTGCTGCTTGCCAAGAGGGTGGAGGTGGCAGAGGGATAGATTGGGAGTTAGGGTTAGCACGTGCAAACTGGCACATATACAATAGGCAAACAACAAGGTCCTACTGTAGAACACCAGGAACTACATCAACATCCTGCGATAAATAATACTAGAAAGGAATATGAAAAAGAATGTATGTATTACTTTGCTGTACAGTCATAATTAACACTACATTGTAATTCAAACTATACTCCAATAAAAAAATAAAAATTTAAATCTTATTTGGGTTATATCTAACTGCATAACTGTACAGCAGCAATTTAAAAACATTGTAAATCAACTACTTCGATTAAAAAATAAAAATTAAATTTTAAATAATCTGTTTATTTGGGTTATATTTAAAACAACTGCATGTACAGAAATTTGATTTGGGTGCCAATAGGTTTTTTACCTAATGAGTTTAGATGTGAAGTGAGCAACAGAAGGCCTATATACAGGGACCATTTTGGTTCATTTATGTAGCAAATCTCCTAAGCCAAATGTCTATGAATCTTAATTGTCTTATCTGTCCTACCTGATGTGAAAGTAGCATGAGAACTGAAATTAAAACAGTCAAAATAGAGGATAAACAACAAGGTCCTATTGTATAGTACAGGGAATTATACTCAATAACCCATGATAAAACATCATGGAAAAGAATATTAAAAAAAGAATGTTAATGTACATACATATAATTGATATATATGAATAATAGAGATTGGCACAACATTGTAAATCAGCTATGTTTCAAAAAAATAAAATTAAAACAGCCAGAATAAAAAGATAGCAGGGATTGTTCTCTGGGTGCGGTAGCCTTTGTGAATTGATTTGGGTCGCCAACGACAGTGGGAATGGCCTCACTATCTCTGCCCAGCTCCTAGTGCTACAAGAAGGGGAAGCAAAACCAAATTAATCCACAGCCTGACCCCCCAGCCTGTGTCCAGAATGGCCTTTCACACCACAGTATAAGGCTTAGTTCCGCACAGGAAGGGAGCTAACAGTCAAATAACTGTATCTCTAAAATTTTCTGCCTCTAAGAGAAATTTCTGAAGCCAGGTGGTAGAATGTTCATCTATAACAAAGCTAGATGTTGTATAAAAGGATGTTTGTGCATATTTAAGTATGGTTAAAGTAATTCATAATATTTTAAAAAAGTAAAAACACAATTTCTACTTAGGAGAAACACTTTGTTTCTAAGGCTAGCATGGTTGAGTTCAACTATGGGTTCAGTTCAACCAGGCTGAACCTATAGCATGGTTGAAAGGAGTTATCTTTTTTTTTTTCTATTTGCTTCCACTTCTGCTTTGTTTCTTAACAGTGATGGTTTTGCATTCCTTCCCTGGTTGTTTGAGAGCTGTACCCATTTAAGACTTGACCCTTGACTTATCTCCTATCTCTACAAAACCCTGTTAAGTTTCCTATCAGACTATTGACCCCCATTGGAAAGTCATACATATTAACTTCTGTTAGCAAGTATCACCTTCTCAATTTTTAAAAACATGCCAAATTCTTAGAAAGTCTTGGAAATGTAGTAGAATGGATTTGCATCTTTTATGAGAATTTAACCCTTAAGTGTGCATTAGGTGAAAAAATGCTAGTATTTAAAATTCTTTTGAATATCCCTTAAACCAGACATATAGCACCTAATATGTAGCATTTACTAGGAAAGAACCACTGATTTTTTTTTTTCAAAACTGTGTACGCATGCTAAGTTGAATCAGTTGTGTCTGATTCTTGGCAACCCTATAGACTATGCTGCTGCTGCTGCTGCTAAGTCACTCCAGTCGTGTCCGACTCTGTGCGACCCCATATACAGCAGCCCACCAGGCTCCTCTGTCCCCAGGACTCTCCAGGAGAGAACACTGGAGTGGGTTGCCATTTCCTTCTCCAATGCATGAAAGTAAAAAGTGAAAGTGAAGTCGCTCAGTCGTGTCCGACCCTTAGCGACCCCATGGACTGCAGCCCACCAGGCTCCTCCATCCATGGGATTTTCCAGGCAAGATAGGCCCCCAAGTTCCTCTGTCCAGGGGATTCTCCAAGCAAGAATACTGGAGTGGGTTGCTGTGCCCTCCTTCAGGCGATCTTCCTGACCCAGGGATCGAACCTGTGTCTCTTATATCTCCTGCATTAGCCGGCAGGTTCTTCACCACTAGTGCCACCTGGGAAGTCTTTTTAGAACTAGCTTTAAGTCACTAGCTTATTTGTAGACCCACAGACATGAGTATCACACATGTGGAGAGATTAGAGGGCCCTGAACTTGCTGGACAAACTAAAAGTAAGCAGGGGAAGAACAGAGTCACTTCTCTACCCTATACTCATTCTACAGCAGACACCTCTCAAGTGCATGGTGGTGAGAATCGTCTGCATGGTGTCTACCTTATTATTTCAGTCTCTTTTCGTAAGTGCTCTAAATTAAACGTGTGACTGTTAAATGTGCATACGATATGAGCCCTCTGTATAAGTAATCTGCCTGAGAGTAGCAGAGCCCATCACAACAGAACTGGACACTCTGTCCTCCAGGAATGTCCTCTGGAGGAAATGCCCCAGGTGGCAGAACAAGCAGGGCCCGTCCCTGGTGAGATCATTTCTAATATTCCCAGAGATCTGGAGGTCAGCGTGGAGCTGGAGCCATGCCATAGGCGCCCATGTCTCTATGTCTGGCAGGTGGGAGAAAGGATAAAGGGTGAACAGAGAATGCAGAAGAGGATAAAACCAGCATGTATTGAGTGCCTTCGTTGTGCCAGACACTGATTTCTCTGGATTAACTCTCTTTATCTTCACCAGAAATCTATGCCTTTGTCAGCATGAGTGTTCTCGACTTGGATTCCTGTGTGGGAGAGTCACCAGTGATGTTACATCAAGCCTGTTCTCAGCACAGGGCTCGTACTGCCTGGAATCCATCCAGACTCCTCACAGGACCTCCTGAGTCTCATCTGTTTTAGTAATCTGTGTCACCTCTGGGGCTCTTTGAGGTTTTCTCTGTTTTTCTCTTTTTTAATGTTTATTTATTTATTTTTAGCCAAACAGAATCCTGACCAGGGATCGAACTCTGGTTCCACTACGTTGGAAGTGTGGAGTCTTAGCCACTGGACCACCAGGGAAGTCACATTCTTCATGTTAAACACAGTTGCATCTGCATCTAGCTGCTCCTGAAAATTACACCCACCCTAGTAAGTGACTGATTAATCTCCTGAAAGTAGCTCTATCTTCCAGGCCTGCTCTCCCCAGAAACTCCTCTCCCACAGACTATCTGTTCGTGTGTGTGTATGCGTGTGTGTTAGTCACTAAGTTGTGTCCAACTCTTTGTGACCCCATGGACTATAGCCAATCAGGCTCCTCTGTCCATGGGATTTCCCAGGCAAGAATACTGGAATGGATTGCCATTCCCTTCCCCAGGGAGTCTTTCCAACCCAGGGATCAAACCTGGGTCTCCTGCACTGCAGGCCGATTCTTTACCATCTGAGCAACCGGAGAAGCCCATCCATCTCCATACCAGCCACTATCAACACTCTCTCATTGCACAAAAAGCAATGTGTCTCAAATTAATCAGCAATGTTATCCTAGCCACTGCTAAATTGCTTCAAAAGTTTTTTCTGGATTAATACATGGATGTATGCAAGTAGAACCCCTTGAAAATGGTTTTGGATTTCTAAGGAGGACATCGTCCTCCCTGGGAGAATGTGCCTTTGATCTTAATAGTAACTTGATTTGGGATTATAATAAAAGTGGGTGGGATTTTAAAAAAAAAATCTAGGATTTCAGTGGTGGTCTACTGGTTATTATCCACCTGCAAAAAAAGTGCAGGGATGTGGGTTCCATCCTTCAGCCGGGAAAATTTCACATGTAAAGGAGCAACTCAGCTCCTGCGCCACAACTACTGAGCCCACGCTTTAGAGCTCACGAGGTGCAACTACCGAAGCCTGTGCACACTAGAGCCCTTGCTCCGCAACCAGATAAATCATCACAGTGAGGGCAGGCCCTGCTTGCCGCAGTGAGAAAAAAGCCCGTGCACAGCAACAAAGACGCCGCACAGCAAAAATTAAACAAGAAAACTCTACTTAGGGTTCTGCTGTGTTTCTAGACCATAAAGAAGCACAAACTCTTCCTCCTGGGGTGGACCGCTGAGCTTTTCACTCAGTCTCTATTCCCACTGTTAAGGTCAAGGCAGGCTCTGTGTGATGTTTCTGGCCACATAAGAAGGTGTTTCTTTCCCCTGAGAGTTGCTTCCCAATGACACAGACATCAATCATTCAGGACACACAGCCCTGTACGTGCCAGCTGGTGTCTGGGATTCTCCACAGGACAAGTCCCCTGGGTGGCCTGCGTCTCCTTGGGTCCCATGTTACCTGTCAGAACACTCTTGAGTCCTGCTTGCTGTCTCTCATCTCTTCCACTCTGGCAACACTGCTTTTCACTACACGGTTTACACTGTCATCATTCACATTTCTTCACAATAAGCGTCACTAAAAATATTTCAAATAAAGAGCTTTTTTTTTCTTTTTACAATAGAATCCACCAAGTCTTTTCTTATAACAGCTTTTTTTAACTAGTAGATTTTATTTTTAAAGATAAATTTCAGGTTTATAGATGAAAAAGAAGAGCAGGAAACTCTCATCCACAACCACCCTCACAACACTGAAAAAAATTCTTTAGGGCATCTACTGTATTGTTGAAACTACACTGCATCCAGGGTTGACAGAATGCAGAGATTGCCATTTTCATGCTGTGCTCTCTTGGGAATAAATTCATAGCCACCCAGTTTGCAGCCCAATACATTCATTCTGTGAGCAGACATGACATCTCATTTGATAGCATCATCCAACAATAACCAACAAAAAGAGGCAATTATTTATTCACATCTCGAAGTGGATTTTACAGGGATATTAGTCAAATAAAATATAATTCAAAAGGAAAAAAGAGCACTTCTTATAGCACAGGTGGGGCTTCCCTGGTGGCTCAGATGGTAAAGCATCTGTCTACAATGCGGGAGACCAGGGTTCAATCCCTGGGTCAGGAAGATCCCTTGGAGAAGGAAATGGCAACCCAGTCCAGTATTCTTGCCTGGAAAATTCCATGGATGGAGGAGCCTAGTAGGCTACAGTCCATGGGGTCGCAAAGAGCTGGATGCAACTGAGTGACTTCACTCACTTCACATTGGGCAGGAATGCAGAAATGTCAGTAACAACATTATTGCCCAGGCAACAAATTAAGAAATAACCAAACTGAGTTATTTTCAAAGGTAATTTTCATGTTGTGGGAAAGAGTTTTCTTCCATAATTAAAATGAGTTGCATGAAGACAAGGTCCCCTCTTGCTGAAATGGCTGTGTATTCGTGATGTCTGGAGGCTCTGCAGCCATCTTCAGATCATGGGGGAGTGAGTCTACTGATGTGGTTGAATGAAAAGGCGCAGAAAGCCACTGGATGGCATGACTTGGCTGCAGAATTAACCAACCATGGACCTACTCACCTCTGGACTTATTATAAGAGATAACAATCTCCTCTTTTTTCAGCCACTATTAACCAAGTATCCTATCTTTTGCGACTGAAAGCAAGCTACTGAAGTAAAAGCTCTTTCCCCTGTATCTTTCACTCAAGTTTTGAAACTGTTCAGCAGCAGAGATTCCCCAAAGTGCCACAGTTTAAATGAGGTGGCCGTTGTCCAGTCTCTTTCACTAGCTGTAATGGATGTTGAACTGAATATAGATCTCAAAATAGGAGGCATTAGACTGCTTGGTCACTTTCTCCCTTTAAAATAAAACTTGAAAAGGAGGCAGAAGACAACTCTGGGTGATGTCTGCTTTGGTCTTCCAAGAATGTAGCATCTCTGTTTATACCCACTGGATAAAGCAAGCTCTACCCATCATGCAATTTCCCATTCATTCATTCAATTAGTGAGTAGTTTACACAACATAGTTTATTAAGCATCACTTTGTTTCCAACACTGGGAATTTAAAAATGCTTACAGCCTAGAGAAACAGATAAGAGATTATAACAAAATATAAGGTGATAAGCACTAAACCCCACACTGAATGACCTGTGAATTGACAGTGATTTTAAAGCAGGTCTAGCCCAAATCCTATGGATGGAGGAGCCTAGTGGGCTGCAGTCCATGGAGTCGTGAAGAGTCGGACATGACTGAGCAACTTCACTTTCACTTTTCACTTTCATGCATTGGAGAAGGAAATGGCAACCCACTCCAGTGCTCTTGCCTGGAGAATCCCAGGGACAGGGGAGCCTGGTAGGCTGCCATCTATGGGGTCACACAGAGTTGGCCATGACTGAAGCAGCTTAGCAGCAGCAGCCCGTTGGGCCGATCACTTGAGCAGCCCCTAGAAATGCTTTCAGTGAATGAGAAAGACAAGAGGATTCTGTAAACGGCTTTTGCAACAGGGACCACAACTCCTTTTGGCTGTTGGATGCTTTGATGTGAAGCTATCATCAATCACATTTTTTTCTACTTGCTTCCAGGTGAGCCCCCTCAACTCCAAGAATGACTTTCAAGACAGAGAAGAGATGTCCACCAGAAACTCAAAGTCTACCTGGATTACTATTTTGAAGTCATGGGATATTTTCAGTCTTAGTAAGAGCCAGGAGGTACCCAGATGTTCAAGAAGCAAGATGACAAGTGTAAGCACGAGGGGCCAATGACTCCACAGCTGCCGTGACCCCAACTTTGCATGTCAAAATGTACATCTTGCTTTCATCTCTCTAACCATTCCTAATGTTTGCGTTTCAGTCCTCAACTTCGTGCCGCAAAACACAGTGATAACAATAATAGTGAAACATTTTAAAAAATACTGTTTTCAGAATCTTTGCTACAGCAAACATGAACCCGAGTAACTCTTGCCACCTTAAATCTCATTAAATCATCTGGGTAAAAAAGGCCAAAGAATACAAGCCTCACCCACCTGCCATGAAGCCATTCAGAAGCTGTAAGACTGGGGCTTCCACAGTGGTTCAGCAATTAAAATTCTGCACTTCCACTGTAAGGGGTGTGGGTTTGATCCCTGGTCAGGGAACTAAGATCCCACCTTCTGCACAGTGTGACCAAAACGTAAAGAAGAAGAAGCAGAGGAAGCTGTGGGTGATTGACAGATCAGATAGATCAACAGGTAGAAAAATCAGTAAGGTTACAGTTGACCTGAGCATCACGATTGACTTGAACTAACTGGCTAATACTGCATCCAGCAATGGCAGCATACATACACTGTTCAAGCTCACATAAATACTCACCAAAATAAAACATATTCTCAGCCATAAAACAAAGCTTGACTAATCAAATAAGAATAATAGAAATCATATAAAGTATCCTCTCACAATTAACAAGGAATCAATTTAAAAATGAAGAAATTTTAAAATTTAAATTCTTTAAAAGGTATACAGATTGGGAAGAAAGAAATCAAACTCTCTCTACTTACAAATGACATAATTATCCATACAGAAAATGCCATATACTCTACAGGGAATTCTCTGAAGGAATAAGCAAGTACAGCTAGGTTGCAGGACAGAGGGTCAAGATATAAAATTCAATTATTTTCTTATATGTCAGCAGTGAAAAATTGGAATTTGAATTAAATAAAATAGCAGAGACGTAAATTAGCATAGTCAACACAGGAGCGATTACAGTATACATTTTTATACAATCTGCTAGTACCGAGAACATTCTTTGGAATATCAGAACCATACAAAAAGGACACCTAGTAATCTCTTTTGTTCATTTCAAAACCTTTGATAAATTTTCTTTTCCTTAACATCATAACTTATTTCCAGTGATTATTTTGGATTNACAATCTGCTAGTACCGAGAACATTCTTTGGAATACCAGAACCATACAAAAAGGACACCTAGTAATCTCTTTTGTTCATTTCAAAACCTTTGATAAATTTTCTTTTCCTTAACATCATAACTTATTTCCAGTGATTATTTTGGATTAAAAAAGTATAGTATCAAAAACAAAGAAGAAGCTGTAGGACTGAGCTGTGCTGACAAATTATTAAGTGGAGCACATTACCTCTTACACTGAGGAGCATCGTTCTACACAAGCTCAGTGATGCATCGTTTTGTCATCAGGTCTTGTAGACATCTGCCACCCCCTCGGGGGCTCCTGCTGTTCTGTTTGTCTGTGCTGCCACCACACAGGTGGAAGTTCTCTTAAACAGAGCTTGTTTCTGTCTCCCAGGATTTTCCATTGGCCTTTGTTTCTGCACTCTCTTCAGTATGCTCATGGGAACATGTATCCAAACATCCCTTTGGTTCTAAACAGATGGTGAACTATGAGTTAAGAGCTGGTCCCTGGGGAAAGACAATCTTATATTTCCCCTTTTCCTCTGGAATTACGGGCAGGCTGACCAAAAATGGTTTTGTCTTTGAAAACATCATTTTGTTTACTAACACCCTGAAGTAGGAGCTCTAGCATTTTGCTACGTGTGTTAATTTTCTGTTTAACTGCTATGTTAAGAACCAAATCACTTTCTGCTTCAGAGAAATGATGGTGATGAGACAGATATGTCTGGTAGGTGTGGATGGGATCTGTGGGGCTGGTTCTTCCCCTGAGGATGGAGATGATTCCCCAAGAACTGGGAAGCTGTGAGAGGCCACAGGGGCCCTGCAAACCCAGGAGATGACCCCGTCCGACAGACCAAAGAGGGAGGTGGGCTGTGCTGACAGCATTATGAGATTGAATCAGATAACTTAAGGGCTACTGGGACTGCTTTCCTCTCCTGATAAATGAGACAAATATCAGGGGTTGGCTCCTTCTGAGAACTTCTTGCCTTAAATATGGCTGTGATGCTTGGAATTCCAGCAACCATTCTGTGACCATGAGGGAAAGTCAGAGCCCATCAGGTAGACTGCAAGCCTAATATTTTGGAACACTGACACCAGAAGTTGCCTAGATTCAGACATCTTGCTAAGAGAGCAAAATCAAACATGATCTCAAGTAGGTCAAGCCACTTGAGTTTTNGTCAGAGCCCATCAGGAAGACTGCAAGCCTAATATTTTGGAACACTGACACCAGAAGTTGCCTAGATTCAGACATCTTGCTAAGAGAGCAAAATCAAACATGATCTCAAGTAGGTCAAGCCACTTGAGTTTTCTCTACTTGCAGTGAAAGCATTTCAAATAGACATCAGCAGTGTGTACTGGGTTTAAGATTATCTCAGCACTCTGAGATTTTATCATCTAAAATTAAAAAGAATATCAGATATCTCTTATATCCAGTAGCACTGAAACTGATTCGAAGGCAATTCCCAATCTGGAAACTTGGAGAAGGAGGAGGAAGAGAAGATTAAAACACACAGCCACAGTGGAGGTGCTTTGATTTAGATGTTGGTGACAGTATCTAAAAGCCAGTCTATCACATTCTCTTTTTCCATCACAGTACTATGAAATGTAATCTTTCAACATTACTAAAAAAAAAAAAAAAGTTCAGTCAAGGCAAGGAAATTCTACTAATGATGTAGTTTGGAGTGTGATCTAAACTTCTTAAAAAGAGGAGGCAGCCACTATTGGCTCCTTCCTCATGTGACACTAATTATACAACTGATTTAGGAACTAATTAATTATATAACTAAATGACACCCACATTCTTGAATCCTGATCTTTTGATTTCCTCATGTCAGTCCACTTTTTATAGAATTTTAAAAAAGCAAAGAACAATGTTTCCTATTCTATGACTAGCTATAATTAACTCCCAAAATATCTGTCCTTCAGTCACATACAGCACTTTTTACAGTCATTGGGGGCATCGCTGATAAAGTACACTGCATTCTACGAACTCTTAATAAGGCAAGGCTTAGATGTTTCCTCTCCATTCAAAGTTCATTCCTCAGCCTGTGAGTGACAGGTTGTATTTTTAACCAAGCTCAACCACTGTGATCAGAGATTTGAGAATGAGTTTCTTACAGAAAACAAGAATGAGCTGGGTTTTTCTTGTGCACATCATATACATGTAGGCTGTCCTTTTTCTTTGGATCTGAGCTCTAACATTATAGTCCGTTGTGCTCTAACTGCAATACAATTTCTGACACAATATCCATTATATGCGAAATTTACATACAAATGGCGTACAACTGCTGTTACCCCTTGGTCTGTGGATCTCATGGTCAGCAAATCCTCTTAGGGGTTTTATTAGCATTCTCAGTGATAGAAATGCTGTATCTGATTCTACGGATTTTAGCCCTGCAATCTAGCCCTGCTACAAAATAGAATCTGACTCTTCATGTTTTTTTCCCCCCCCCACAACAGGAAATTGCCAAAATTAAGTTATTGAATTTATGCTATAAGAAGCATTGGAAATATCCACCCAGTATCGATTTTCATCAAGCCACAAATGTACTTTTCCCTTTCATCTTGGTACCTTACTAGCTAGGAAGGTAGTAAAAGGGTGCAAGTTGACCAATGAAAACATCAAAATATCGGCCAACAGCTATAAGTCTAGGCCAGAAAAAAAGGGATAGGAGGTGGGTGGAGATACTTCTCTGGTAGTCCAGTGGTTAAGAATCCACCTGCAAATTTAGGGGACATAGGTTTGATCCCTGGTCTGGAAAGATCCCACATGCCACAGAGCAAGTAAGTCCATGCACCACAACTACAGAGCCCGTGAGCCCAGAGCCCATGCTCCGCAACAACAGAAGGCACCACAATGAGAAGCCGCTAACCACAACTAGAGAATAGCCCCTGCTTTCTGCAACTAGAGAAAGCCCATATGCAGCAATGATGACCCAGTGTAGCCAGAAATAAATAAAAATAAATAGATACTTTTTTTTTTTAAAGGGATAGAGAAGGGAAAAGTGGGGAGGACTCTACAGTAGAAGCTGCATTAAGAAGCCCTGGATGAAAAGCCCAGAAGCTTCCTTCATGAGATAATCTTCCCTCCTGTCTCCCAACTTCAGGTGAACCCTAGCAATCTCACAGACTCACAGAACTGATGAATGACAGGCACTGCCAACTCACCATCACCTTTAAGGCCAGCTGCCTTCTATTTCCGGATAGGAAAAACATCCTTCCTGAAGCTGAGCTGAACTGAGGTGCACACCACACAAGCCCAGTTCAAATACTGCTGAATTTCCTGTGCCTCAGTGGAATTCAAGTTTCAAAAGTTATTTCAGATTTTTTTGAGAAATTAAAAAAATTTATTAACTCAATTTAAAAAGTAGCAATCAACCCGTGTGTGTGTGTGTGTTTGTGTTAGTTGCTCAGCCTTGTGCAACTCTTTGCAACCCCATGGACTGTAGCCCACCAGGGTCCTCTGTCCTTGGGATTCTCTAAGCAAGAATACTGGAGTGGGTTGCCATTCCTTTCTCCAGGGAATCTTCCTGAACCAGGGACTAAATCTGGGTCTCCCTCATTGCAGGCAGATTCTTTATTCTCTGAGTCACTAGGAAAGCCCAATAAATCCTTGTGTTAATATAATTAAAAATGACTACTTTTCAAAACAAACAAGGTGATAGGTGGTATATTTTTGCATTTTTGCCAATCTCACGTCTGGTTTAACAGAAGATAGCTGGATTCTCATATCAGTTTCTGCATTCAATCGTTGCAATATCATACAACTTCTGGAAAATTCCACAGTACACACAGGAAAGAACAAAAGTGAAAAAGCGAATACATTTTTGCTGCTGCTACTGACAATGATGATGAAAGAATCTTATGGACTCCAAGAGTCCCTGAAGCTCCTATTGAGAACCACTAATTATTTATTTATTTGTTTTTATTGATATACAGTATTATATAGGTTCAGTTCAGTCTCTTGGTGTGTCCTAATCATTGTGATCCCATGGACTGTAGCACGCCAGGCTTCCCTGTCCATCACCAACTCCCAAAGCTTGCTCAAACTCAAACTTGAGTCAGTGATGCCATCCAACCATCTCATCCTCTGTTGTCCCCTTCTCCTCCTCCTTTCAATCTTTCCCAGCATCGGGTCTTTTCCAATGAGTCAGTTCTTTGCATCAGGTGGCCAAAGTATTGGAGCTTCAGCATCAGTCCTTCCAATGAATATTCAGGACTGATTTCCTTTAGGATTGACCAGTTTGATCTCCTTCCTGTCCAAGGGACTCTCAAGAGTCTTCTCCAACACCACAGTTCAAAAGTATCAATTCTTTGGTGCTCAGCTTTCTTTATAGTCCAATTCTCACATCCACACATGACTACTGGAAAAACCACTCACAATTTTAAAGGTTATTCTCCATTTATAGTTATTATAAAATATTGGCTATATTCCCCATATTATGCAATATATCCTAGTAGTTTATTTTACATACAATATTTTGTAGGTCATCATCCTCTACCCCAATCTTGCTCCCCCATTCCCTCTCCACTGGAAACCACTAGTTTGGAGAACCACTGCCTTAGATCAACATCATTCCATTGATTAGCAGCATCCTCTGGGTATAAAAGGCCAGTTGTCAGTGGTCTCATGCCCATGTGTGGGAAAGCCTTTCCTAGGAGGCTCTGCTTAGTTCAGGTTCACTTAACACTTTCTGCCTTGTGTGTTTCATTCAATCCTGTGGCAACTTAGCCAGAAGAAGCAAATGGCCTGTTTTTAATGACTCTAAACCGGTTCCACCAAACCTTGGTATAAGAAAGTGTTGAAACCAAGGCTTGAAGAAATTGTGTTACATCCAAGATGTAACTGCTGGTAAGCGAAACCAGAATACAGGTTATACAGTCATGGAAGATAATTATAGACTAGCCTCCACCCTTCAAGTGCCTTCCTGATGGTTTGGCTGAACTATGTCTGTGGTTCACATATTAATTCTCTTCATCTTCCCTAAAGGAGGGAGAGATGCAGGTATTCCAGATTTTAAGGAAAAAGATATTACAGAGAGATGTACCTCAGGAAGTGAGACGGTCATTTTTTTTCTTGCTAACACTTTCTTCCACACCTGTCCTAACGGGAACTCCGTAACAAGAAAATTCAAAGTCTAGACTAGGATACTGTGCATCATCCCTCTGCCAGGCAGAGGCACCAACAAATTGATCCATCTCACAACTAAAAGCTGCCCTCCTGAAATCTTCAAACCAGTGGGAAATGATTATGAAAAAATCCAGAGATAGGACAAGACCAGGGGGCTCTGACTTGGAGAAGCTTGAACTTAATAAGGTTTATCAAATCATATTTTATTCCTTCCTATCACCAGGTACCACAGCATATGAGTTGACTGTAGATCCAGAAGCTGAAGAAAAATCCCACAAAATATTTGCCAAATATTTACATGTCATGCAATGTTCTTAGCCCTGGGGAAAACTCAAGTAATTCAGGCACCCTCTCTGTCTGGATGAAGCCGACATTCTAGTGAGGGCCACTGACACTAAGTAAGAAACAAATAGGATTATTTCAGGGAGTGATGAATGCTATGAAGAAAATAAAGCTGGGTAATGAGAGAGAATGACTGGGGTGGGATTTCCTTGGAAAACTCTTTAGAAAGAGATGAATAAACTCACTGATGAGGAGAAACTAGTCATGCAAAGACAGAAGAAAATAACACTCTAGTCCAAGAGAAGAAAAGCAAAATGTCTTGAAATAGGAACCAGCATGGTGATCCACAAAACCCACAGAAGGCCCTCATGGCTGGAACACGGGAGCAAGGGGACGGGGTGTTATGCGACCAGGTGAGGGAGGTTAACAGTTTGGAGAAGGATCTGAGTTTGCGACCACTGGGTTTGATTTTTCTTCATGTTCTGCCACTACTTATCTATTTGCAATCAAATCCTTCTCAAATTAGCAGAGAAAACACTGGCTTCTCAATTTGACACCTGAGCAAAATTTCCGACATTCAAAATTTCTACTATTCAAAAAATGATGTCAGGGGGCTTTTCTGGTGGCCCAGTGGTAAAGAATCTGCCTGCCAAGGCAGGAGACATGCGTTTGAACCCTGGTCCAGAAAGATCCCCCATGCCGTGGAGCAACTAAGCCCATGTGCCAGGACCACTGAGTCTGTGCTCTGGAGCCTGGGAGCCACAGCTACTGAGACTGTGTGCCGCAGCTATGGAAGTCTGTGCGCTCTCAAGTCTGTGCACCACAACAAGAGAAACCACTGCAATGAGAAGTGCACGCACAGAGACTAACCCTGGCTCGCCGCAACTAGAGAAAAGTCAGAGCAGCAGTGAAATCCGGTACAGCCCCAAATAAATAAATAAAATTATTTTTAAAATTAAGTGAGATCCCAAACAATTCGAAATGATCACTCTGCTGACTCCATAAAATTTCTTTCCTCCAGAGAAACAGCTCCCAAGATTGATCACGACATCCCAACCCCAAGGGCGAGTGGAAAAAAAATCTTCAGCCAAACCCCACAGAGTACAAGTGTGCTATAAAAGTTTTGATTTCCATTTAGACAGAAAGCTCCAATGTTTTTATTAAGCCGGAAATGCAAGCACATTGCCACGTTGAGAACAAAATCACCGCTAAGGACCCTGGAGGCTCACGCAAGATTTTTAATATGGTATTTCAAATTTAATTCAATTCAGCAAATATTTAATGAGCTCTAACAAGCTGCCAGTCTTGAGCCAGGGATGGAGAAGCAACCAGTCAGCAACTGTCTGCAAGGAGCACATAATCAAAGGATGACACAAATTTAAATCATAAGTTCTAGTGTTTTGAATAAAATATAAAGGGAAAGAAGAAGGGAGTGTGAACAGTTAATTTGCAAAGCTTTGTGGATTTAGACGGCATGGCTCAAAAAATGATGCCAATTAGCATAATTAAAATATAATTAAAATATCTAATTTCATAATTAGGGATTTAAATTATAACAGTATGTAATACATCATCTTCTCTTTGCTCATAGGTGGTCTTTGCAGTCCTCTGTCTAAATGACACTGAATAACAGTCAGGGAGGCTACCACACTAAACAGAACACAACAGAAGCAGAGGGGCTTTCTAATGAAATTAATAGAGATAAAGTTATATTCCATTTATAGAAGAAACCCAATTGTCACCAAACAATACCCCTCTAATCAGGATTTAAATCAGAATATGTGCCTTATATGCCTGAGTAGCGCTGTCCTTTTGAATTTTTTTAAGCATATTCACTGCACAAAACATTGCTAAGCAACCAAGAAACTACCAAAAGGGGGAGAAACAAATAAACCCAGCTACCTACACAAGAACTAAATACAAAAGTGTAGCACGTCGACTAAGCAGACAACTGGCTTTCACTGTAGTTTAAGTAAAAAACTCTCAGGCAAGCAAAAGAGAGTTTCCTGAAAATCCACATAGAAAACAGAAATCCTTTAGAGGCCCTCAGGAAGCAGCTCTGTCTTTATCTCCGACTCTGGAATTCAGAGCCTCACTTCTGCCTCTACCCAGAGGTGAGTTTCTTTCAGCAATCGTGAAACAGAAAAGTGAAAGTGAAAGTCACTCCGTCATGCATCTGCGTCCCCACGGGCTATACAGGCCAGAATACTGGAGTGGATAGCCTTTCCTTTCTCCAGGGGATCTTCCCAACCCAGGGATCGAACCCAGGTCTCCCGCATTGCAGGCTGAGTCCCAAGGGAAGCCCGAGTACTGGAGCTTATCCCTTCTCCAGCGGATCCTCATGACCCAGGAATCAAACCAGGGTTTCCTGCATTGCAGGCGGATTCTTTACCAACTGAGCTATCAGGGAAGCCCCTGAAACAGAAAACAAGATCCAAATTCAATATTTGGTCTCTTTCTACTTCATCTCATGAGTGGGAAGTGGAGGGGGTAGATTTGCTCCTTCTGTGCTCTGGGCCTCTCTCATCTCCCTCCCCATACAGGGATCTCCCAGGAAATGCTCCTGCCACAGGGCCTTGACACTTCAGGGCTTCATGGCGTCATCTGTAATCCTTTCCCTGGACCTCTCCGTAGCTGGCCTCTTCCTACTGTTCAGGCCTCGGCTTCATCTCTTTCCTCTTTTAAATTTTATTTATTTATTATTTTCGCCTACACTGGGCCTTCGTTGTCGTGCACCCAGGCTACTCTCTGTTCCAGTGAGCGGGATTTGCATTGCAGTGGCTTCTCTTATTTCGGAGCCCAGGCTCTAGGGCTTGGGGCTCAGGAGTTGTGGCACATGGGGTTCAGTTGCCCCAAGGCATGTGAAATCTCCACCGACCTGGGATCAAACCCCGGCATTGGCAGATGGATGCTTAACCACTGGACCACCAGGGAAGTCCTGCTTCATCTCTTAACAGAGCTGTCCTTCCTAGAGGATGCTTTCTGGATACATTCTCCTCCCTGCTAATGGCTATCACTTAATACTGGGGCTTACTCTTCAAATCACTTTCTACCATTTGAAATTAGCCCGAGGATTTCTCTACAGTTTTGTTTAGAGGCTGACCTTCCCGTTGCAGTGTAAATACCTTGAGAGTGGGACCTCGTCGGCCTTGATTAGTGTGATATCCACATGGCCTAGAACTGAGCTTTAAACAGAAAAGCCCTCCAGGCTCCCCGCACTGCAGAAGTGAAACCAAGGCAGAGGAGTGAAGTGGCTTGTTCAGAGTCACAGACCTGGAGAGTATCCAGATGGTCCTAATCAGGAGGCTGTACTGCCCCCCACTCATGCCCAAGTGGGAAGGCACTCACAGAGGAGGGCGGGTGCCAGTCTTGCTGGGCCAAGCTGGGCTCTTTCTATGACCTATGGGAGTGTTAGTGTTACTTGCTCAATCATGTCCCAACTCTTTNGGAGGCTGTACTGCCCCCCACTCATGCCCAAGTGGGAAGGCACTCACAGAGGAGGGCGGGTGCCAGTCTTGCTGGGCCAAGCTGGGCTCTTTCTATGACCTATGGGAGTGTTAGTGTTACTTGCTCAATCATGTCCCAACTCTTTGCAACCCCATGGACTGTAGCCCACCAGGCTCCTCTGTCCAAGGAATTCTCTAGGCAAGAATACTGGAGTTGCTTGTCAGTCCCTTCTCCAGGGGATCTTCCTGACCCAGGGATCGAACCTGGGTCTCCAGCATTGCAGGCAGATTCTTNCCTGTGGTCATGTATGGATGTGAGAGTTGGACTGTGAAGAAGGCTGTGCACCGAAGAATTGATGCTTTTGAAGTGTGGTTTTGGAGAAGACTCTTGAGGGTCCCTTGGACTGCAAGGAGATCCAACTAGTCCATTCTGAAGGAGATCAACCCTGGGATTTCTTTGGAAGGAATGATGCTAAAGCTGAAACTCCAGTATTTTGGCCACCTCATGTGAAGAGTTGACTCATTGGAAAGGACTCTGATACTGGGAGGGGCTGGGGGCAGAAGGAGAAGGGGACGACCGAGGATGAGATGGCTGGATGGCATCACGGACTCAATGGATGTGAGTCTGAGTGAACTCCGGGAGATGATAATGAACAGGGAGGCCTGGTGTGCTGCGATTCATGGGGTCGCAAAGAGTCGGACACGACTGAGCGACTGAACTGAATATATAAGCCAAAAGACAAGTGCAAACTAATTTTCTAAATTGAAAACTCTGAGATGTTGTTTTTCACTCAGTCCTATGTAGACAATGTATGTAGAAGTACAACCCATGTTATACAATCAGGTGTTATATTAACCACTAGTATCATTGCTCAGAGGAGGGCATGGCAACCTGTTCCAGTCTTCTTTCCTGGAGAACCCCTGTGGACAGAGGAGCCTGATGGGCTACAGTCTGTGGGGTTACAAAGAGTAGGATATGACTGAACAACTAAGCACAGCACATCGTTGCTCAGTGTTCAGGTTTTGATAATGCATCTCTAACTTTATTGGTGAATCCAAAAAACATACACATTCATCCATTATTTGTTGCCTAACATCATTATTGGAGAAGGCAATGGCGCCCTACTCCAGTGCTCTTGCCTGGGAAATCCCATGGACGGAGGAGCCTGGTAGGCTACAGTCCATGGGGTCGCAAAGAGTCGGACACGACTGACCGATTTTACTTTCACTTTCATGCATGGGAGAAGGCAGTGGCAACCCACTCTAGTATTCTTGCCTGGAGAATCCCAGGGACGGGGGAGCCTGGTGGGCTGCCGTCTATGGGGTCACACAGAGTTGGACACGACTAACGCAACTTAGCAGCAGCAACATTGTTATTGGGCTTCCCATGTGCTTCAGTGGTTAAGAATCTGTCTGCCAAGCAGGAGACATGAGTTTGATCCCTTCCTGGGTCAGAAAGAGCCCCTGGAGAAGGAAATGGCAACCCACTCCAGTATTCTTGCCTGGGAAATCCCATAGATGGAGGAGCATGATGGGCTACGGTCCATGGGNTCTGTCTGCCAAGCAGGAGACATGAGTTTGATCCCTTCCTGGGTCAGAAAGAGCCCCTGGAGAAGGAAATGGCAACCCACTCCAGTATTCTTGCCTGGGAAATCCCATAGATGGAGGAGCATGATGGGCTACGGTCCATGGGATTGCCAGAGAGTCAGATAACTTAGTGATTAAATGACACCATTATTATTATTTTTAAATAAATATGAGATGTTCTGGAAGTTGCTTGACAATAACTAGATGTTAGTGTAGAGAAACTTATGCCAACATTTCATAATGCAGAGCTCTTTGTTCACTTGTTTCTAATTTGAATTGGCCAGAACTCTTTAAAGGGTTTGCTAAACTTGAGTTGAAATGCAGGTTGAATGCAGATTCTGCTATTTACCAGCTTCACATCAGTGCACTGTTACCTTAACCACCTAAGTTCTCAGCTCCCTTCTCTGTAAAATGTGGCTGCTGATAACTAAATCAGAGACATTTCAAAGATCAGATTTTCCTGGGACCTCTCAACACTGGCTAGATTGTCAGGACTCCTGGGCTGTGTTTGTTGGTGGTCGCTATCTTATCAGCATCTTAATGATTCTTCTCTCTCACTATCTTAGATTTACTCTCTTACAAAGCCCGGCATGAAGCCCATTGTCTCATAGTTACACTTTGCTTCTGGATGGAATTCTGGCCTTCAGTTTTAGCTTCTCCTAATTTACCTAGTATGCACATTCTCCAGTTCATCCTAAAATATTGATTTTGTTTCCTTTACAGCTTTGTCCTGGACCTACAGGACTCCCTATTTTGTATCTGGTTAAATCCATGTTTCCTTTTTCCAGAGCACTTTTTCCTTCTGGTCTTCAACTGAGCTCATTTCTCCACAGACAGTCCTGATTCTGTAACTGAAGTCACAGTTTTGCAAGAATAGACCTTGCTTGCTATTTTGTTTTTCTGGTTTTGAGATATTTATCTTGGTAATGATTCCAGTGGTCCTGGCCTTGACTGGAAGCCTGCTGAGGGCAGGTAGTACTACATGTTGTCTGATGTTGTCACTGGATTCTAGACACATCAGTAGCTGTAGCCTTTTACAGCAAATTTTGCTGGCCTGCTTAGTGACCGGAGAACAGACACAAGCATGTATTCATTGATTAATGGTTCTCAGCTCCTGACTGGATGCCCTTGCCTTTTGTCAGTCCATCAATTTCAGTCTTCCTGGATATTCTACTCTCACCAAGGCCGTTCCCTCTGGTTTAGTCTTCTCCCTCACCTTATGCTCAAATGTCATCCAGGTGACTTCATGTTTTCCCTCCACCCCTCTTAAATTCAACACCTGCAGCCCCAGGGGATCTCATCAACGCAAGAGGCTTTCCCACTTCCAGAGAACAGGGGAGCATCCACTCCCTGACCACAGCATACTCATTCTATAGCATCCTTGCTCAATTTCTCCTTGAGCCTCTCCCAGAACTACCATTTATCTTGCTAGTATATTCAGTTCCCTTCTCATTAATATTTAAACATATTCATGTCTCTGTATTTAATCAGAACTGGGTAGCATTCAGTCTTCGATTCACAAGCTTTCCTCCAATTTACTATCAATCTCAGGAAATACTTCAGAGTTGCCTGTATCAGTGTCTGCATCTCATGTATCAGTGTGTGCCTCATGCTCACTGAGTTTCCCCGGTGGCTCAGACGGTAAAAAATCTGCCCACAATGCAGGAGACCTGGGTTNTTGAGCCTCTCCCAGAACTACCATTTATCTTGCTAGTATATTCAGTTCCCTTCTCATTAATATTTAAACATATTCATGTCTCTGTATTTAATCAGAACTGGGTAGCATTCAGTCTTCGATTCACAAGCTTTCCTCCAATTTACTATCAATCTCAGGAAATACTTCAGAGTTGCCTGTATCAGTGTCTGCATCTCATGTATCAGTGTGTGCCTCATGCTCACTGAGTTTCCCCGGTGGCTCAGACGGTAAAAAATCTGCCCACAATGCAGGAGACCTGGGTTCAATCCCTGAATCTGGAAGGCCCCCTGGAGAAGGGAATGGTAATTCACTCTAGTATTATTGCCTGGGGAGTTCCATTGACAGAGAAGCCTAGTGGACTAAAGCCCATGGGATCACAAACAGACACAACTGAGTGACTATTGCTTCACTTTTCCATGCTCACTCCTCAACCTACAGCAATCCAGCTTCCACCCAGGGTGCTTTAAGAACATCTCTCACTAAGGTCACTGATGATGTTCATTGCTTCTCGACCAGTGGGTGTTTTCAGTTTCTCACTGTACTTCACAGCTCACCACTAGTTCACATAGTCAAGCCCTCTCTTCATGTTTGAAGTCCTCCCTTTCCTCAGCTTCCACAGCATGCCCTTCAGTGCAGTTGTTTTTATTTCTACAGTCTGGTCACTTCTCTTAATTCTTTGCATACCCACTGCCTTTTCAAACAGTACATTTTGGAGTCTCCTGAGGTTCTATCGAGGTCCTATACTATTTTCTCTTTGTTCTTACAAGTCATCTCATCCACAGACTTGGCTTCAGTCCCTACCACAGCACAGATGACTTCCACATCTGCATTCTGATCCCTGATGCTGCCAGCTGCTCTGGATACATCCTCCACCTGTGCTCTATCTGCTAAAAATCAAACTCATGACTTCCCCCTAAAACTTGGCCTTTGATCTCATCCCATCTCTCCAGTTTCACCACTTGGAAACCTTAGGAGTTTTTCTTGACACTTTATTATCTCTTTGTGTCTTAACCCTTTCATCCATCAGCCATCACTTTTTGCTGTTGATGTCACTAACTGATGGTCATGCCACCCTCCTTCCAGTGTTTGGAGGACTCCAGATATGGAGCATCAAATGTGGAGGGCTCTCTCTCTCCAGGGGGCCTGCAAACAGTCTTGGCCTGGCTTTGTTAATACACTGCTGTAGTAGATGGCCATGGATGAGTCCTCTCCAGAGACAGAAATGCCCTGCCATTGACATGATGGTATGGTCCACACTAGTTCTCTGTCACCATAGCCTCAAAGCCATGTCTGAGATCCCACTCAGCCCACCACCAAAGCAAGGGTAATTGCCACAGGTAGTGATGGGCAGGTAGAGATGAAGCCAAGGTCTCTGCTCATGTTGCTTTTGCCTGAGATGCATTTCTTGGCCTGTCCTTTCCAGTCTGTTCATGTGCACTCTTTACAGGCCAGGCAGTGTTCAAGCACTACAGAGACAGCAGTGTAAGAAACAGAAAAGACCTCTCTTGGAGCTTATAGTGGAAATAAACACAGTTGTATAAAGGCAAGTTATATTCAGAAAGGGATACATGCTATGGAAGAAAATTAAGCAAAAAGAGGCCTAAGACTGCTGAAAGTGAGGCTGTTACTGTAAATCCAGTTGAAGGGTCAAGGAACTTCTCACTGAGAAGGTGACATGTGAACACAGGCCTGCAGGAAGTGGTGAGGAAAGAGTGGTCCAGGTAGGGGGACAGCCAGTTCAGAGGCCCTGAGGCAGGAACACGACAGGTGTGTCCAAGTTGCAATGGGGAGACAAAAATGGCTGGAATGAAGTGAGCAGGGGGCAGAATGGCAGCGAGTGAGAGTACAGGTTGGGGCAGAAGCCTTTACCTTTTACTCTCAGGGAGACAGGGGGACCTCAGGGAGACAGGGGGACCACTGGGCTTTAAGCACAGGAATGATGTAATCTAGTGCCTGGGGGAGGCGCTGGTTGGAGTGGCTCAAGGCTTGAAGCAAATGACCGCTTAGGAGGCTGTGGTAGTGATCCAGGTAAGAGGTGATGATTGCCGGGAGATCCTGAAGGCACTGGGGAAGGTGATCTGTGGTTAAGTCTGGATGTGAAGGTACCACCGACACACTTTGCTGGTGGAATGGGCAAGAGGTCCAAGAGAACCCAAGGGGTTCGGAAGGATTCCAAGGGGTTTGTCCTGGACACCCAGAAGGAGACTGTAGGCATTGCTTGAGATGATGCAGATTTTAAAGGGGGCAGTTTAGGGGGGATGTGGAGAGTTTTTGTGTTTTGCACGTACTATATTTGAGATGTCTCCAACGCGTCAGAGCAGAGGTGTTCAGGTGAGAGAGGGAGACATAGGATTCTGCAGTGTGAGTCTGCAGTTTAAGAAAGAAGCCTAGCCTATACAGGTTGTTGCCGCTGGCACATGGATGACATCGAAAGACGTGAAACCCAGTGACACTGTTGAGGTGGTGGCCCAGCGGGGGTGGGGTGGCGGGGAGCAAGGATGGAGGTGCGAGCTTGTCTTGCATGCGTTTGTGCTCAGTTGTGTATGACTCTTTGTAACCCCGTGGACTGTAGCCTGCCAGGCTTCTCTGTCCATGGGAGTTTTCAGGCAAGAATACTGGAATGCATTGCTGTTTCTTCTTCCAGGGGATCTTCCTGATCTAGGGATTGAACCACATCTCCTGTGGCTCCTGAATTACAGGTGGATTTTTTACATGCTAAGCCATTGGGAGCTTGTCTAACTGGCAAGTTAATTGGGAGTGATGGCACTGACCCACCTCCCCTGCCACCAGCCTGGCCCCAGCTGGACCTCACCACAGTAACAGCTGCCTCTCTCCCGACCCACACAGTCCCTGCCCATTACCTTGCTGGCTCCATCTACTTTTCTCCACCCCTTCTTCCATTCTAGAATCCTCCTTTTTCCTAGAACATATCATGCTAGCATCTGTGTTTGTCCCTTCCCTCAACCAGGGAAGAAGTTCTCCCAGGTATTCAGAATTCACACCATCATTGTTCTCAAATCTTTGCTCCAATAACAACTTTCCAGGGAGCCTTTCTCTGGCTTCTGGCCACCTCTGATGTCCACTGTACATCCTCAAAATGTAACTGAAAGATACTGCATTGACGTGCCCTTATCAAATGTACCCCTACCCATGAAAACCCTTCATTTGGAAGACTTAAAATGAAAAAAAAAAAACATTTCTTTTCAAGTTTGTAATTGTACAAGTAAGAGAGCTTTTAAGGGACACATTTGCATTGCATTTGGCAACATCATGTATAAAAATGTTTCCACTGTTATATCTCTTTTCAAAATGCCCTCTCCATAGAACAGTTGTTTTTCCAAAGTAGATACTGATCCCTCTCTTATGTTTTAAAATGTCACCTTTCTATTACAGGGATGGAGAAAATGTGCTTATTTTTGGAAAATACCTGCTATATGTCATATTGCTAAAAGCTGCCTGCCACCCAGAAAATGGTTATGAATATAGAACAGTTGCCTTTTGTGTAATAGAAAACACTCAATTTGCCTTTTAGTTCTGTAACACATATATTTGCCTTGCTACAAGATGACTAGTGAACCATCCTGTGGTTAAAAAAAAATTTCATCGTGGCTCACCATCTTCATATGAAATATTGTAAAGGTCTTATTCTTACATATTAAGAAATAAAGTACCCAGAAGCTCCTTTTTTGGCTTCAGCTTCTTTGCTGCAAGAACTGACTGATGAACAGTGCAATAAATTCATTCAGCTCTGCTTCTGTCTCTATAATGTCACCATAGATCCTCATGTAATTTTTTTAAATTTCTCTTGACATTGCCAGCCTATGAGCAGTTACTCTTACGTAGATTTTTTCAAAACTTGATTTTGTTTCTTTAAAGAGTTCATTGATCTTCTCTGATACAGTTTTCCTTGGTCAGCTCACAGAAATGTATTTCATCAGCAGGTAATCAACATGCACTAAGTGTTTCTGATATGTCCAGCATTGGGTTAAATAAGATTATGTGCTGCTGGGTGAATCCCACAGGGATCCTGCCTTTATGATACTGGTATTGGAGGGAGAAGAAGAGAGAGAACATGAAATAATAAATACTGAAAGAAGGATGGTACTGCTGCATGTGAGTTCATACGTCCAACTTTTTGCCACCCCTTGGACTGTAGCTCACTGACTCCTCTGTCCATAGGATTCTCCAGACAAGAATCCTGGAGTGGGTTGCCATTTCCCCCTCCACAGGAGTCTTTCTGACTCAGGGTTCGAACTTGTGTCCCCTGAGTCTCCAGCACTGGCAGGCAGATTCTTTACCATAATACCACCTGGGAAGCCCCGTGAAAGAACAAAGTATGTATTAAAGTATCTTATTATTGAAAGAGAATCATTCTAATAAATGATAGATGTGCTGAAGTATGTTTGAAATGTTTCTACTTTGCTCTGTTTAGTAAACATGTCCCCTGTGAAACTTCTAATACTGGTTCTTGATATCTTCGTAATTGTTTTCTAATTATCTTCCTACAGAACTCTGAGAAAAGGCTGCATTTTAGTTAGTTTTTAAGCATTTTGGTGTATTATTTTATCTATTATAGCTGGAAAATAAGTATTTTTCCAATGACTTGTGATATTTTGCCTTTCAATATTAAAAAGATTCTAACCATTTAAAAAATCAAGTGTAAATTTGGTAACATACTGGTTTAAGTATACTGTGTTAAACTTTGCTTAAAAAGTATAATTTGTTCAAGTGGTGCAGCCAAATAGATAAACACTCTGAGCCAATTTATAATTGTGTATTTTCTTGTAGAGCTTCCCAGGTGACACTAATGGTAAAAAACAAAAACAAAACAAAACAAAACAAAACCACCTGCCAAGGCAAGAGACTTAAGAAACTTAGGTTCAATCCCTGGAGTGGGAATCCCCTGGAAACAGGCACAGCAAACCACTCCAATATTCTTGCCTGGAGAATTCCAAGGACAAATGAACTTGGTAGGCTATAGTCCACTGGATTGAAAAGAGTCAGACACAAGTGAAGTGAAGTGACTTAGCACACATGCATTTTCTCATAACCACATCTAAAAAAGTAAAGACCCAATTGAAGTTAATTCAAATAATATATTTTATTTTACCCAATGATATATGAAATATCATTTCAACTTGTAATCAGTGTCAAAATTATGAATGAGATATTTAACACTCTTTTTAACATGTGTTCAAAATCCAGGGCAGGACATCTCAGTTCTGTCTAGTTGAATTTCAAATGGCAAGTGACTACTATATTGGACAATGTGGTCCTGTGGGCTTAGTTTTAAATGCAGTGGCTAATAGTGATGTGTAACAGGAGCACTGATACAGTATAAAATTAGGACCTAGAAGTAGGTGTAGATTTCATTTGGTCTCAAAAAATTAGCTGGAGAAGGAAATGGCAACCCACTCCATTATTCTTGCTTGGAGAATCCCAGAGACAGAGGAACCTGATGGGCTGCCATTTATGAGGTCGCACAGAGTCAGCCACAACTGATGCAACTTAGCAGCAGAAGCAGCAGCAGCAGCAGCAAGAAATTAGATTTTTTTTTTTTTTGGTCTGGTGAGATCAGACTAGATTCTTTTTTTTTTTTTCTCTATTGGCTTTGCCATACATCGACATGATCGGGGATGATCCAGAGAGACGTTGTGGGGTGGGAGGTTTGCAGGCTGAGTCCCAAGGGAAGCCCGAGTACTGGAGCTTATCCCTTCTCCAGCGGATCCTCATGACCCAGGAATCAAACCAGGGTTTCCTGCATTGCAGGCGGATTCTTTACCAACTGAGCTATCAGGGAAGCCCCTGAAACAGAAAACAAGATCCAAATTCAATATTTGGTCTCTTTCTACTTCATCTCATGAGTGGGAAGTGGAGGGGGTAGATTTGCTCCTTCTGTGCTCTGGGCCTCTCTCATCTCCCTCCCCATACAGGGATCTCCCAGGAAATGCTCCTGCCACAGGGCCTTGACACTTCAGGGCTTCATGGCGTCATCTGTAATCCTTTCCCTGGACCTCTCCGTAGCTGGCCTCTTCCTACTGTTCAGGCCTCGGCTTCATCTCTTTCCTCTTTTAAATTTTATTTATTTATTATTTTCGCCTACACTGGGCCTTCGTTGTCGTGCACCCAGGCTACTCTCTGTTCCAGTGAGCGGGATTTGCATTGCAGCGGCTTCTCTTATTTCGGAGCCCAGGCTCTAGGGCTTGGGGCTCAGGAGTTGTGGCACATGGGGTTCAGTTGCCCCAAGGCATGTGAAATCTCCACCGACCTGGGATCAAACCCCGGCATTGGCAGATGGATGCTTAACCACTGGACCACCAGGGAAGTCCTGCTTCATCTCTTAACAGAGCTGTCCTTCCTAGAGGATGCTTTCTGGATACATTCTCCTCCCTGCTAATGGCTATCACTTAATACTGGGGCTTACTCTTCAAATCACTTTCTACCATTTGAAATTAGCCCGAGGATTTCTCTACAGTTTTGTTTAGAGGCTGACCTTCCCGTTGCAGTGTAAATACCTTGAGAGTGGGACCTCGTCGGCCTTGATTAGTGTGATATCCACATGGCCTAGAACTGAGCTTTAAACAGAAAAGCCCTCCAGGCTCCCCGCACTGCAGAAGTGAAACCAAGGCAGAGGAGTGAAGTGGCTTGTTCAGAGTCACAGACCTGGAGAGTATCCAGATGGTCCTAATCAGGAGGCTGTACTGCCCCCCACTCATGCCCAAGTGGGAAGGCACTCACAGAGGAGGGCGGGTGCCAGTCTTGCTGGGCCAAGCTGGGCTCTTTCTATGACCTATGGGAGTGTTAGTGTTACTTGCTCAATCATGTCCCAACTCTTTGCAACCCCATGGACTGTAGCCCACCAGGCTCCTCTGTCCAAGGAATTCTCTAGGCAAGAATACTGGAGTTGCTTGTCAGTCCCTTCTCCAGGGGATCTTCCTGACCCAGGGATCGAACCTGGGTCTCCAGCATTGCAGGCAGATTCTTTACTGTCTCAGCCACCAGAAATATACCTGCTCTCTTAGCACCAGGCTCCCAGTATATATGGGAGAGATCAGGAGGGTGNAGTTGCTTGTCAGTCCCTTCTCCAGGGGATCTTCCTGACCCAGGGATCGAACCTGGGTCTCCAGCATTGCAGGCAGATTCTTTACTGTCTCAGCCACCAGAAATATACCTGCTCTCTTAGCACCAGGCTCCCAGTATATATGGGAGAGATCAGGAGGGTGGAAGCTCACTCACAACAAAAGGTAGACTCCATGACCATCCATGATAATTTAGCATTTTGATTCACTTTTGTGATAGACAATGTCCCCTAAAAGATGCCCATCAATTAAGCCCTGAAACCTGTGAATATGTTATATCCTATGGCAAAGGGATCTTTGTAGATGGAATTGATGTTAGAGACCTCAAAACAGGGAGATTTATTCTCAGCTATCCCTGAGGGCATGATATAATTTCATGGATGATTAAAAGTGGAAGAGGAAGTCGAAAGAGTCTGGTAGAGAGACACAGTAGCAGGTGATGAGAGAGACTGGAAGCATGGGAGGAACCCAACTCACCATGATCGGCTTTGAAGACGGAGGAAGGGGACTCTGACACAAATACTGAGAGAGTGCTTTGGAAGCTAACGACAGTGAACAGCCGGCCAAGAAACGGAGACCACAGCCCACAAGAAACAACCTGGATGAGCAAAAACTTGACTCCGGAAGGAAAGCAGCGCTGCTGACACCTGAATGAGACTCAGATTAGACCTCTTCATTTTTTAATACTTAAAAAAATATATTTCTTTATTTATCTGGCTGTGTCGGGTCTCAGTTGCGGCACACATCTTTGTTGTGTCATGTGGGATCTTTCATTGTGGTGTGTGGACTCAGTAGTTGCGGCAAGCGAGCTTAGTTGCTCCGTAGCATACGGGATCTTAGTTCCCCGACCAGGGATGGAACCTGTGTCCCTTGCAGTGGAAGGCGGATTCTTAACCACTGGACCATGAGGGACGTCTCAAGTTGGACTTCTGACCTGCAGAACTGTGAGGCAGTGAGCGTGTGTTGTGTTCCGGTGTTACGGCAGGAACAAATGACTAATGGAGATTTACAGAGAAAATACCGTTTTGCCTAGAGGACAGGGCTGGTTAAGCTTTGGGAGACTCATGAGTCACTACGTGTATCTCTGTAAGGAGACCAGCAGCGGCTGCATGAGATGTGTTCATCAATGAGCTGCAACATGTTTGGTAGGTCGGGAACGTTAAAAACAGACAGTGCTCTGAACCCCTTCTCCTCTGAGGGCACTGCCGCAGATCGGCTGTCCTGCCTTGGAGACATCCCAGGCACAGGCTTGTATATGTAAGTGAAAGTTACTCGCTCAGTCATGTCCAACTCTTTGGGATCCCATGGACTGTAGCCTGCTAGGCTCCTCTGTCCATGGAATTCTCCAGGCAAGAATACTAGAGTGGGTTGCCATTTCCTCCTCCTGGGGATCTTCCCAGCCTAGGGATTGAACCCAGGTCTCCTGCACTGCAGGCAGATTCTTTACTGGTTGAGCCACCAAGGAAGCCCAGGCTTCCTATGGTATAATTAACCATAACATCAAAAGAAAGCACCCCAGAGAAGGGAGCCCAATATGTCTCCTGCGAGCCCAGGCTCCTGGTATCCTGTTCTTAGAAACCATCCAGCCCAGAACCCCACAAGGATGAAAAGTTTTTAGGAATATTTGAGATGCTGAAATAGGCAGAGTTGAAATTCCAGGAAGTGGAACTTCTGATCCCATCTTACTAATGCCTCACAAAGAGAAAATGGACCTTCACCAGCTTATATTTATCAAGCCAAGCCTTGCTTATCACCCCAAGCCTCCTCCTCCAGGAAGGGTCCTCTGGTTTTGTACATGGACTGCACTGTCCTCTCTCTTCTCTTTCTCAGGTCACTTGCTGTCCACATCACTTCCTCGGGGGCTTGGACAGTAGCTTGGAGGGTCAGAGAACTCCCAGTTCAGAGTTTCCATCTCGCTTGCAGCTGCCATGGAGGTCCTCTGCTGACTTATGCTGACAGACAAGTCTTCTTTGGTTCAGTAAGAAAATTCTGATGCCTTCTATGGAAGCTCATTAGTACTGCTTCATCTCATTCTATAACTCTGAAAATAGAATGTTAAATTCTGCTATCATATCTATTTTTGGATTCATTTATTCAAAAACCACATTTTTGCCAAGGGAAGACTATTTGTTAATTTACACATTTGCCCTCTCTCTACCTCTAAAGAATCTGTGAGTTTCATGAGGGCCAGGATTATTTGTCAGAGAAAAAATAAACAGAGAGCGAGTAGAGAAACAGTAAGCAAAAAGGGAAGAAGGGAAGGAAAGAAGGAAGGAGTTAAGAGAAGGGAGGGGGAAAATTAACCAGATTTTGCACATAAGAGATGGTCAGAAAAATATCTGTAAAATGAAAATCGCACTCTAACCATCTCTAGGAACTACACAGCTAGGTGGACAACCCCCAAAGGAGTCAGTGATTAGCAGATTCCTTGAGTCTGAATCAGGTATCTTGGACCACTGGGTCTGACTTGGGTACATCTAAGCCTCATTTATCCTAATTTCTGATGATGAAAAAGTTAGGGGCCAGTTGGTCCAAGGGCAGCCATTGCTCCTGGTTCTAGATATAGTTGTGGTGATGCACAGACCAGATCTTAAATAACACCGAGTCACCAAGTGAGATAGCTATCTCCTTCAAATTCTCCTTCAACCCTCTGTACTGAGACATCAAGGAGAAAGTCTAACCCTTCTCTAACAGCAGCTCTTCTCCTTTGAAATAGAGAGACAGTGGGCCTCCAGCACAGGGCCTTTTGTAAGTAATGGTACCTAGGTGGAATCCAACATTGTTTCTTTGCATATGTGGTATTTATGATTATCTCTTCTTTATCACAAGCCAGTTTTCTGTTTATGGTGGTGGATGTCAAGTTTCCTTTTCAGATGAATTTATGTTTTTTTCAAGGGAGCTGACTTAAAGGCAAATGGTAAGTCACTGATTATACATGGAGTGCATATCATGATTAAGAAGATGTACCATCCTTGATACGGCAAGAAAACAAGACCATGGGAATGGTGGATGGCTGCCATATGGAAACATATGGAGACCTCCCTGATGGGCCAGTGGGTAAGACTTTGCCTTCCAACGTAGGGGGTGTGGTTTCAAGGGAGCTAAGGGAGCTAAGATCCCACAGGCCTCAGGGCAAAAAAAAACCCAAAACATTAAAAAAAAAGAAGCAATAGTGTAGCAAATTCAATAAAGACTTTTAAAATGGTCCACATCCAAAAAAAAAAAAAAAA
>SJYV01032431.1:63975-118176 GCA_006410875.1 Neotragus pygmaeus | reverse complement strand
GGGAGGCGGGAGGCGGGGAGCGGGGGGAGTTGCACTCAGTCGTGTCCCATTCTTTGGGACTGTATGTAGCCCGAAAACCTCCTCTGTCCACGGGATTTCCCAGGCAAGAATACTGGAGCGGGTTGTCATTGCCTTCTCCAGGGAATCTTCCCCACCCAGGGATTGAACCTGAGTTTCTTGCGTCTCCTCCATTAGCTGCTAAGTCGCTTCAGTCGTGTCCAACTCTGTGCGACCCCATAGACGAAAGCCAACCAGGCTCCGTTGTCCCTGGGGTTCTCCAGGCACGAACACTGGAGTGGGTTGCCATTTCCTTCTCCAATGCATGAAAGTGAAAAGTGAAAGTGAAGTTGCTCAGTCATGTCTGACTCTTCAGACTCCATGGACTGCAGCCTACCAGGCTCCTCCATCCATGGGATTTTCCAGGCAAGAGTACTGGAGTGGGTTGCCATTGCTTTCTCCTCCTCCATTAACAGGCAGATTGTTTACCACTAGCTGCCACCTGGGAAGCTGAGTGTACTGATAGGCATGCACTGTGTGGAATGCTATATGTAAAGAAAAGAGGAAGATGGTTGCAGGTAAAGTAACTGTCGGGCCTTCCTGGTGGCTCAGCAGTAAAGAATCTGCCTGTAAAGCAGGAGACCACCTGCAATGCAGGACCTGAGGGTTCAATCCCCGGGTGAGGAAGATTCCCTGGAGAAGAATATGGCAACCCACACCAGTATTCTTGGGAAAATATTCTGAGAAATTAACAAACAGCCCTACTAGGAGGTAATCTAGGAGCCTTACTAATTTAAAATGGCTCCCCATTAGCAGCAGGGAGAAATGGAGGACAATTTTGCTTTTCATTATATGCGTTTCTGGATAATTGATGTTTGACGCTGAATAAATCGCATGTAGCCCCATGAGATGAGAGAACTTAGCAATACTTCCATGCAATGAGCAGTTTCAACATGCAGTTTCCTTCCTCTTGCCCCCATTTGATAATTACACCTGACATGTTTGTTCTAGTTACCCAGCAATTTTCTCTGATCTGGACTCCTGGTTGACTTGAAATAGAATTTCTCAAAGTGCTTCTTTATTTCTATATGGTCTCCTTGAATAAAAATATCTATCTGCAGTGCAGATGTGTGTGTGGTGGTGGTGGGGGTGCTGGTAGCATTAGAATAGTGATGAAGAAATAACTTTCTTAAGATGAGGACTCTTGTCACAGAGTGTTGGCTGGCCCGGTTGTGGAGTGACTCTTTCAAATAGCAGATCTGGGCACCTTATTTTATTTTTTTCATGTAAGGGCCTGCTTTATTGAGGATAAATTTCAGGGACACTACACGGTCCATTTTGTTNCTTAAGATGAGGACTCTTGTCACAGAGTGTTGGCTGGCCTGGTTGTGGAGTGACTCTTTCAAATAGCAGATCTTAGAAGACTGTTTCACCTGATCTGGGCACCTTAGTTTATTTTTTTCATGTAAGGGCCTGCTTTATTGAGGATAAATTTCAGGGACACTACACGGTCCATTTTGTTTAAACAACTTACAAAAATCCATTCTCTTCATATGAGGGTGTCAATTCCTAGAGTCTGCAAGTATGGAGTCAAAATTACTCCTGAAAAGTACCCTACATTGCCCATAAAAAACAGAATGATTTCACCTCTTAGTAGATTCAAAATAGCCGGCTTTTTCTCAAGTATTGTGTCAGACTGTTGTTTCTTTGGCCCATCTGTATATGAACCCGAGTTTCGGCACATTAAAAACAAAACGAAAATGATATACATACACACACACATAACACGTGCACACACACACACAGACTGAAACCCATTTCAAGACTAGACTGACAGAAACAGAATTTCAAGTTTCAAAGAGAATGGATTTCTCTTGAATTTCAATTGTGCATAAGAACTTCTGAAAAGTAAATGAAACTTTTTGACATCAGTTGGCAGTGTGTTTCTATCATAGTGCTTCAAGCCCAGCTTAAAGAGTCTCAGGAAAGAGAGAAACAAAAGATTCCTATTAAGTTGAATTTGGCTTTTTGACCATCAGGTTGCACAGGGGCTGGAGTGGAACCTAGGCCCAGAAGCAAGACTCAGAGATGCCCTGGACCCACTGGCAGTTTCACTCATGTGGCCCTGCAGACCCTGCACTCCGGGGCTGCTGCTGTTGCTGCTAAGTCACTTCAGCCATGTCCAACTCTGTGCGACCCCATAGACGGCAGCCCACCAGGCTCCCCAATCCCTGGGATTCTCCAGGCAAGAACACTGGAGTGGGTTGCCATTTCCTTCTCCAGTGCATGAAAGTGAAAAATGAAAGTGAAGTCGCTCAGCCCTGTCCGACTCTTAGCGACCCCATGGACTGCAGCCTACCAGGCTCCTCCATCCATAGGATTTTCCAAGCAAGAGTACTGGAGTGGGGTGCCATTGCCTTCTCCGCACTCCAGGGCAGGAGGAAAGAAAAACACATTTTCGTTTTTTGTACTCCTGCATCTCAGGACCCTGGCAGAAGTGTGCCCNCATCCATAGGATTTTCCAAGCAAGAGTACTGGAGTGGGGTGCCATTGCCTTCTCCGCACTCCAGGGCAGGAGGAAAGAAAAACACATTTTCGTTTTTTGTACTCCTGCATCTCAGGACCCTGGCAGAAGTGTGCCCGACCCAGAAGGGCTAAGGCCTGGCTCCTGGCTGGTGCCTAGAGCCACTGAAGCCAGTGCTGAGCAAGAAAGGGTGCTTGATGCCAGCTGAACCTGAAGCTTGAAGATCACTCTCCCCGCCCCACCTGCCTAATCCGCACGGTGACCTCAGCCCCAAGGTGCAGTATGAAAATAACAATAGGGTATCACCAACTGGTCGGCTAGCCAATGCTCCAGGCTTTGGGCTGTGTCGGAGGTCCCGTGATTCTACTCCAAGAGGCAGCGCATTCCCCTTGTGGACAGGGAGCTGGGGTGAAAGGTTTCCGGTATGGGACCCCTGGGAAGCCCTGTTCTGTTGCAGCAGCCACCAGCGTCTTTGGACCCGACCAGCTCCTACCTGCAACTCCTAAATTACATCGGACCAAATCTGGGGTGTCAGGAGGAGTCCCCGAACTCTGCCAAGCCCGGGTTTGAAGTAGCTGAGTTGTGAGCGCGCCTTCCTCAGTGATCCAAGAGCTGCTCCAGGACCTGGGGTTGGACACAAGGGGTGCAAAAAGCCAGGCTCTCCCCCTGTGCTCCGCACTCCCAGTTTGACAAGCTAAGGGTGCTGTTGAGGGTGGGGGCGCTAGATGAGACCCCAAGCTTTGCGGAAAGGGATTTCACATAACCGGACCCCACTTCCCAGATCCTAAGTGCCAAAATGTGTTCAAGTGTGGGGTGGAGGTAGACCCAGGGGAAACCCGAGTAGGATACAGTTAAACGTGCTCCCTCGGCCACGCCCCTCCTCACTTCAGGGAACAGAACATGGTCCGATTCCAGGTGCATCAGATGGTTTCATGTTGAAGATCCTAGAAGGGCCAAATTTGCCCCATTCCCCACCTGCCTGCCCCAGGGTCTGCCCACCCAGGGAACTGGGCCCGCAGAGGCGGAGGCGCTGCTGGTGGCGTCAGCGCCCGCTAGGTTTCCTCAACAAGCTCCAAATTTTGGAGACACGCCTCTGCCGCCTCCTTACCTCTGTCCTGCAGTGCACCCCGCACAGCCCCGGGGCCCTGAGTTTGGAGCGCATCCTGCAGCCCTCGGGTTCACGCCGCCGGCCAGCGGTTTCCCCGACCCCGAAACGACAGGGGCAGCCGAATTGGGTGGGTCCGGCTGGTTCTTCGAAGGTCGAGCCGGATCCCTGCTCAGTGGTGCCAGTCCCGGCGCCTTTGGCCCTGGCGGCTGTCGGCGCCGGGAACCCACAACTTTTCTCCACCTTCTGTGGCCTCACGCGCTCGGAGATCCGTCAGAGTTTCAGCTCCGCCCCACCACGCCCACGCTCCGGTCCCGCCCCTCTCTGGCCACGCCCCGGCCACGCCCACGAATGCACGTTCCCGGACCGGCTCCCAGAGGAGCAAGCTGAAAATGTGCCCATCCGCAGGCGAGCTTCCCTCTAGGGAACTTTGGGAGAGAAGGGGAAGGGGAGGGAGGACGCTAAACCCTACTTTATTCATCCCTTTGCCTTACCTTTCTGAGGCATAGATAGCCCTGATAGATAAGTTCTGATCCGGTTCTCCAAGTCACTACAGGAGAGGGAAAGTGGGGAGGATGGTGAACACTGGCCTCGAGGTGTTCAGACGTCTGGAATTAGAATGGGGTAAAAACTCTGTGCCTGTGTGTGTCTATGTGTTAAAGCACGCAATTTTATGTGATTACAGAGCACTTTTGCATAGGAACGTGGAATGTTAGGTCCACGAATCAAGGCAATTGAAAGTGGAAAAACAGGAGATGGCAAGAGTGAACGTCGACATTCTAGGAATCAGCGAACTAAAGTGGACTGGAGTGGGTGAATTTAACTCAGACGACCATTATATCTACTACTGTGGGCAGAAATCCCTTAGAAGAAACGGAGTAGCCATCATGGTCAACAAAAGAGTCCGAAATGAAGTACTTGGATGCGATCTCAAAAAAGACAGAATGATCTCTGTTTGTCTCCAAGGCAAACCATTCAAAATCACAGTAATCCCAGCCTGTGCACCAACCAGTAATGCTGAAGAAGCTGAAGTTGAACAGTTCTATGAAGATCCACAAGACCTTTTAGAACTAACACCCCAAAAGATGTCCTTTTCATTATAGGGGAGTGGAATGCAAAAGTAGGTAGTCAAGAAACACCTGGAGTAACAGGCAAATTTGGCCTTGGAGGACAGAATGAAGCAGGGCAAAGGCTANTTTTGGGGGGCTCCAAAATCACTGCAGATGGTGACTGCAGCCATGAAATTAGAAGACGCTTACTCTTTGGAAGAAAAGTTATGATCAACCTAGGTATCATATTCAAAAGCAGAGGCATTACTTTGCCAACAAAAGTAGGTCTAACCAAGGCTATGGTTTTTCCAGTAGTCATGTATGGATGTGAGAGTTAGACTATAAAAATGCTGAGCACCGAAGAATTGATGCCTTTGAACTGTGGTGTTGGAGAAGACTTTTGAGAGTCCCTTGGACTGCAAGGAGATCCAATCAGTCCATTCTAAAGGAGACCAGTCCTGGGTGTTCACTGCAAGGACTGATGTTGAAGGTGAAACTCCAATACTTTGGCCACCTGATGCGAAGAGCTGACTCATTGGAAAAGATCCTGATGCTGGGAAAGATTGAGGGCAGGAGGAAAAGGGGATGATAGAGGATCAGATGGTTGGATGGCATTACTGACTCAATGGACATGGGTTTGGGTAAACTTCAGGGATTGGTGATGGACAGGGAGCCCTGGCATGCCACAATTCATGGGGTCACAAAGACTTGGACATGACTGAGCAACTGAACTGAACTACTTATCTCTGTTAAGCAACTTAAAACAAATGAGTTAAGCATTTAATTTAATTAATTTAATTTTTTAATAACAATAAAAAATCTCTAGCAATCTAGAGAAAGACAATTATGCTGTAAAATACACAGAATTTCAGTTAAAAAGCAATTTACTAAAGTTTGTTAACACATCATAGAAAGGAAGGATTTTTAAAATATTTTCAGATAGTAACCAAAGAGATATAACTGTCTACAGATTTTTAACTTCATGAATTTACAAACACTTCACATTCAAAGAATTGCAAAATGAAAGTCAATCTTTCCCATGTATCAAAAACATATTCATCTTAGAATACATTGACAAAGAAATAGTTAAAGTTTAATCTTGTTAATGTACACAGTAAACTGCAAAAAGGTGCATATGAAATGACAGAAGTATTGTTCTAACACATTATATACATATACACATAACTATCAATCTGGAAGAAAACACAAATTTATTAATATTTAGGGCTTTTCTATTTCCTTGAATTTTCAACATTTTTCAAGTTTTCTGCAATATTGACGTACCATTTTAAATCCAAACCTGTGAGGTGCTGAGTTTTTTCTTAGCTGTTTGTGTGTTTGTCCTTTAAATGTACCAAAAGTAATTTTATACAATATAGAGAATATTCTGTAAGAATAAGACACTGTGCATTAAAAATACTGAACAAATAAGAGTGTTCTAATGATAATGCTGCTGCTGCTAAGTCGCTTCGGTCATGTCCGATTCTATGTGACCCCATATACGGAAGACCACCAGGCTCCACCGTCCCTGGGATTCTCCAGGCAAGAATACTGGAGTGGGTTGCCGTTTCCTTCTCTGCCTTCTTCTTCTAATGATAATGGTCTGCCTTTAATAGTACTACCTTAAACACTTACATCGGAGAAGGCAATGGCAACCCACTCCAGTACTCCTACCTGGAAAATCCCATGGACGGCAGAGCCTGGTAGGCTGCAGTCCATGGGGTCGATAGGAGTTGGACACGACTGAGCGACTTCACTTTTCACTTTTACGCCTCGGAGAAAGAAATGGCAACCCCCTCCAGTATTCTTGCCTGGAAAATCCCAGGGACAGGGGAGCCTGGTGGGCTGCCGTCTATGGGGTTGCACAGAGTCGGACACGACTGAAGCGACTTTCAGCAGCTGCAGCAGCAGACACTTACATCAGTTATATGATTTAATCTTCAGAACAGTTCTGTGGACCTGGAACCATGATTTAATTATGTTCAATTCAGAAAATGTTCTTTTTAAGAGTTACACAGCTGAAAGAGTTGCAGATCTAGAATCAAAAGTCCGGAGTGTTTAGTTCAATAACAGGAGGTCTCTGCTATACAGCTTTTCCACAATGTAAATGAAATAATTTCTAAAACTGTTATCATTGTTCCCAAAATGAAGCTCTTTTCTGTCATAAAATTCTCTGAATCTGCATGAAATACTTTAAAATGTGGTAAATTAATTATTATTTTGCTAATCAGTTGCCCTGAAAAACAGATAGATTTGCACTGTGGATTTAACATGTGTCAGTGCTTCCAATTACAATGTGGATTTCTAAAGACATATTCTAATAAAAGTCCAAGAAAACATTTGGTCAAGCAAAGGATAGTTCTACTGAATAAATGAATAAATAAAGAACAAGTAAAGTCTTCAATTCATTTCTGGAGAAAGAGGAAGGAAATGCCATAAAGGGAAGAAGAAAAAAATAATAGCTTAAAAGTTCAGCATCACTGTTATTTTAGTTGCTTGGAAACCTTTCTTTTCTGAATGACTCTACTGACAGCATTCTTCACTTCCTTGTTTCTAAGGCTGTATATAAGGGGATTCAGCATGGGGATGACAATAGTATAAAAAACAGAAGCCACTTGATCCTTTCCCAAGGAGTAGGACTTACTTGGTTTTAAGTAAGTGAAAATCATAGTGCCGTAAAAGATGGTTACTCCCAGGAGATGGGAGGCACAGGTAGAGAAGGCTTTCCGCTTCCCTGAAGTGGAAGAAATTTTCAAGATGGTGGACAGGATGGACACATAGGACACGGATATTGTGATAAGAGACACCACTAGGGTGCAGCCAGCGACAATGAATATCATGATTTCAATGTCGTGTGTGTCTGTGCAGGACAGGGATAGAATTGGGGATGTGTCACAGAAAAAGTGGTGGATTACACTGGAGTCGCAGAAATGCAATTGGTTCATGCAAAGCACATTGACAAAGGAATCTGTAAAGCCAATCAAATAGGATCCGAAGACGAGAGCGCAGCAGCGCCTGGTGGACATAACCCCCTGGTAACGCAGAGGGCTGCAGATGGCTGCACAGCGATCACAGGCCATGGAGGAGAGAAGGAAACACTCAGTGGCGCCCAAGAAGACAAAGAAAGACATCTGAGTGAAGCAGCTCAGGTACGAAATATTCTGCTTGGAAGTCAGTAAGTTGTCTAAGGTTTTAGGGGTGATGACGCTTGAGTAACTGAGGTCAAGAAATGACAAGTGACTGAGGAAGAAGTACATGGGGCTGTGAAGCTGGGTGTCCAGGCGGATCACCAGGATCATCCCCACATTCCCCAGCACAGTGATCAGGTACATCAGGAGGAAGAGGGGGAAGAGGACCAGCCGGATCTCTTCAGAGTCTGTCAGTCCCATGAGGATGAAGTCAGACACCTGTGTGGTATTCCTTCTGCCCATAGTGTTCAAATGCTCCAAACTGTTGAGAAATCAAAGTTGAAACTTACAGAAATTACTTCAGAAAGGTTTGTGTTACTATCTATGACCTGACATATTTATATTTGTTGTTTCTAAGAACTGATGATTATGAGGTATGGACTGTGTATGAACAAAAAAATATTGATTCCCAAATATATAAATAGATGTAAANTCATAGTGTTCAAATGCTCCAAACTGTTGAGAAATCAAAGTTGAAACTTACAGAAATTACTTCAGAAAGGTTTGTGTTACTATCTATGACCTGACATATTTATATTTGTTGTTTCTAAGAACTGATGATTATGAGGTATGGACTGTGTATGAACAAAAAAATATTGATTCCCAAATATATAAATAGATGTAAATTGACATTTAAATACAACACAAAGTAGTATATTGAATAAATTGTATAAGCCTGAAAGTGAAAGAAAGTGAAGTCACTCAGTAGTCTCCGACTCTTTGCGACCCCATGGACTGTAGCCCACCAGACTCCTCTGTCCATGGGATTCTCCAGGCAAGAGTACTGGAGTGGCGTGCCATTTCCTTCTCCAGGGGATCTTCCCAACCCAGGGATCGAACCCGGGTCTCCTGCATTGGATGCAGAGGCTTTAACCCCTAAGAAAGCACAGGAGCCTCCTAAATGCTTTCCATTATTAATGCATTTAATGCCCATGAGTTTATTATACCATAGTATTATTACCCACATTTTTCATATGAGAAAAAGGGAACAGAATTTGGGTAATGTGTCCATAGTTAGAACTGTTAAATGTTGGCTCTCTATTTCTACCAAGATAGACTGACTCTAGAGAGCATGTCCATTATATTCCTGTCATAGTTAATTTCAAACATGCCTATGAAAGTGCTATATATATCATAAACAATCATATTGGAATATTTTTAATATACTATGCTCTGCTATTTCCTCCAATATTATTTAATACTAATGAAAAGTAACTGTCAGTCTTTGGACCTCAGTAGACTGACCACATACTTAGTATTAATTTCCAAAAGACACAAACTTATCATAACCATTCAAAATCNAGTACTTTGGCCACCTCATGTGAAGAGTTGACTCATTGGAAAAGACCCTGATGCTGAGAGGGATTGAGGGTAGGAGGAGAAGGGGACGACAGAGGATGAGATGGCTGGATGACATCACCTACTCAATGCACATGAGTTTGAGTGAACTCCGGGAGTTGGTGATGGACAAGGAGGTCTGGCGTGCTGCGATTCATGAGGTCACCTAGAGTCGGACATGACTGAGCAACTCAACTGAACTGATCTGAACTGACACAGCACTGGGAAATTGTGGCTTCTTCAGGAAGGGGGCTGGATGGTTGAGATTGGAGAGAAAGGAATTCTACTTGGCCTGAAGAAGAGAGTAGCTTTTCAACGAAAAAGGTTAACTGTAAAATATTGATTCTTATAGTCCTAGACGCAAGCAGAGAATTAACTTTTAAATACATTATGGTAACTCTCCAGTTTCCCACTTCATACTGCTAATTCCCATGCATCCCTTTCCCTGCCCCTGCCCCTCCCTGGCAACCACAAGTCTATTGTCCATCTTTGAGTCTGTCTCTTTTTCACTGATATGTTCCTTTGTGTTGTATTTTAGATTCCATGTATAAGGGATATTATGTGATATTTGTCTGATTTAGTTCGCTTAGTGTTATCATCTCTTGGTGCATCCATGTTGCGGCAAATGGCATTATTTCATTCTTTTTTTGTGGCTGAATAATAATTCATTGTGTGTATATATATTATATATGCCACATTTCTTTATCTTTCCTCTGTTGATGGACAGTTAGGTAGTTTCCACGGCTCAGCTATCGTAATAGTGCTGCTGTGAACATAGGAGTGCGTATATTTGTTTGAATTATAGTCTTTGGAACATGTTTAAAATCATAAAGGCTATTTAAGCCTCTCAAAATCACTGGGAAATGGGAAATAAAATGTATTCCATTATTGCAGACTGAGGGATTGGCTTTCCCTCCTGTCAGGAAATACAATTTTTAAGAAGCCAGAAAAAATGTGCCTCTCTCTCTTACTCCCTGATCTACTTTCATTTTGCAGGTTCATGATTTACTACTCTCTATATTTGTTATTTCTTTCCTTTATACATTGAATGTCACCCTCCCTACTGGAAGGCAAATTCAGATTCTGGATTAAAATACAATGAGCTTGGACTTCCCTGATGGTCCAGTGGTTAAGAATCTGCAGGCCAATGCAGGGAACACAGGTTCAGTCCCTGGTGTGTGAAGATCCCACATGCCACAGGGCAACAAAGCCCATGCGCCTCAACTACTGAGCCTGTGTGCCCTGGAGTCCACGGTCTACAACAGTCTCAACTAGAGAGTAGCCCTTGCTGGTCACAACTAGAGAATAGGCCCTGCTGGCCGCAACTAGAGAAAGCTGGCACACGGCAACAAAGACCCAGTGCCGCCAAAAGTAATTAACTAAAAAAAATTTTTTTTAATGCATTGAATTTATAATCAGGGAGGTCTTAGTCTGTCCAGTATCACATAGTGACACTCCCTCCTGTGTGGATAAAGGCTTCTGTCCCCCCAAGTCTATCTGTCCTTCTTATGAGCCATTATAATTCATTTAATCCTTACAACAACCTTATGGGATTGCTATTTGTATGGTTTCTTTTTAAAGCTGAAGAATTTAGATACAGTGTAATGGTTTTTACTGAGTATTTTCTAACAGGCAATTTACCATCTATACCTTATTTATGTTTTTGGTTATTTGCTTTTGTTCTATTTCCAATTCTTCTCTGCCTTGCCTCCCATTGAAAATGTAAGCTCCCAGTGGATGGCTTTCTACCTCCTCACCCCTGAATTATCAACAACTGAAACAATGCTTACACTGGAGTCAAATGGGCTTCCCTGGTTGCTCAGACAGTAAAGAATCAGGCTGTAATTCGCAAGACCCGGGTTTGATCCCTGGGTGGGGAGGATTGCCTGGAGAACGACGTGTCAACTCCAGTTTTCTTGCCTAGAGAATTTCATGGACAGAAGAACCTAGAGGACTATAGTCCATGGGGTCACAAAGAGTTGGACATGACCGAGCAACTAACACATTGACTCATTTTACCAATGAGGGAATCTAGATTGAGAAGTGACAAGCAAAAAATCACCTACTGGTTATAAAAGTAATGATAATACTTACTCAGTACTTGTTCGAGGTACTATTCTAAAAATAGTACTTGAGTTAAGCCAGATAGATCTCATAAACACCCAGGTGCCTCTGCTCTTATACCAATTACAGGCCATCAACTAAGATTTAAGATGGTTGGGTAAGTTAGCCTGAATCACACTGGTAAGGCCTGGTGGAGCTGGCAATCAGACTGAAGTAGTAGGCTGCCTCCGGAGGCCACATTCATAACCCCCTCAAAGACTCACATGTGCTAAGAAGTGTCTGGAAATCATACTTGTTCCTTACACTAGGTATCTTGATTACACTAGTCTGTTTTGATGCTCCCCTTCCCAGGTCAACCCTTCTGTGTCTGGTCTTGCCAACTCGATTTTTTCTACCTTGAACAGAATTGATTTATCACTCCTACTGATCAGTGCAGGAAAGCACCCCAAAGAAGTTAGCTGGTATTGAAATCTACTCTGAAGTCAGCCTCAGTGGACTTCACCATCCCCAGGGGGGCAGCTCACCTGGCTTCCCAGGATAAGATGTGGGCAGCTTTTGCCTGTTCAGTCAACTTTTATGATTGATGCCTGGTCATTAGCCTGTTCCCTCCTGATCTCTGCTTTGAAGCATAGTTCTTGGCAGGTTATCAGCAGCCTGGATAGTCTGCTCAGATCCTTCCACTGAGTTCAACAGCAGAAAACCACCCATTTAGCCATTTAGTGTCCAAATGTGCATAATAGGGTTCCGATTTGCTTACGAATGGAATTAGTTAATTCATCACCCTGTCAGTTTATCCAGTTTGCACACATTACAATCAGAGCTAATACTCAAATTCTCCCTCTTCTGAGTTGGTTTTGCACATATTAACCCATTTAATTCTCTCCGCAACACTATCAGGTTACTATAATTTCTAATTCTTTTTGTAGGTGAAGGAATGTAGACACAGATGTTTAGTTTATAAAAACCAGACGTTAGAACACTTGGGATTCAAACTCAGGCAACTGGGCTGTAGAGTCCACATTTCAAAACATATCACTAGTCTGCCCCTCTCTATAACAGTAAGTCCCCTCATACGAACCTTCAAGTTGCAAACTTTCAAAAATGTGAAAGTGCATTGGCTTGTCCAGTCACTTTAAGTTAGCTCATGTGTCTGGTACTCATTATTCTGTGTGTGCATCTTCTATGAGAGGTTGTGCTTTTGTGTACTTTACTGTACAGTAATGTATAGAGGACAGTAGTAAGAATCTATATAGATAGAATTGAATCCAGCAAGGAATCAGAACCTGTGACATCATCATCAGGCGTGAGTGAAATCACAACTTGCCCTCCGTCTCCTATTGCTGACGATCCTTCAGCTCCACCATCTCCCACCCACTCTCCCTCCTCCTGGGAGTAACTCTTCTTGACCATTTACTGGATGCCAACCCCTGGTGCTAGCTGTTGTACTGTAACACTGTACTCTTCAAGGTCCTATACTGTAAAATTAAGTGTTTTATTTCTTGCATTTGTTTTGTGTGTATTATTTGTGTGAAAAGAATTTTAGACCTATTTATAATACTCATTATTATACCACCTTATAGTATTTTATCATTATAACACCCTATTCATTCAATACTATATAGCCAATTGTGTTTGTTGGGTAACTAGGCTAACTTTGTTGGACATACAAACAAGTTGTGATTATGAACAAAGTCTTGGAATGGAATGTGTTAGTATGTAGGGAACTTACTGTACTTCCTTAAAAATATGGAATCTGAGTTGGGAAAAACTCTCTTCTGCGTTTTCCTTTATTCTCACATCCACTGAATTTTTCTGGCCACAAGATGTGTGGGTTTTCCCCACCAAGCAACATTCCAGTTCTCTGTGGACACCAAGCAGATGTCCTATTCAACTGGAAAAAAAAAATGCACAACCTGAAAGCTGAGAATTATGTTTTATTTGGCTGACAAAATTGAGAACTTAAGCCAAGGAGATGTCCTCTCAGATAGCTCTGAGGGACTGCTCTGAAGAGGTAAGGGAGGAGCCAAGATACATAAGAATTTTTGCAATAAAAAACATGACGGAACATCAAAAGATTACTGCTAATTAGAGAAAAAGCAGATAATTCAAGTTATTGAATTTAGGACTTTTCTATATATGGGAAGATGCAAGAGTCTGAGCTTGTTGGAATCATTCCTTTGATGTGCAACTGAGTTATCCAGGGCCAGTATCCTGCTTTTCTCCATCTGGAATCCCCTTAGGTTGCTCAGTCTGAGGCTGTTACCATAGTAGCCACAGGATTCTTTATTTACGGATATGGCAGGTGACAATTTTCACCCACACCTAGGATTCAGTTCAACTCAGATACTACCTACCTGGAAATAGAATCATAACCCACGTGGAAAAGGCTCAGTCCATGAAACCACCCTCACTTCAAGATGCCAATCACCAGTCCAGATTGTCACCTGTGTTTCTGACCAAGCAGCTATAAAACAGAGGTTCCCACAACCCCCTCCATAAATTCAATAGTTTTCTAGTGTGAATCATAGAACTCAAGAAAAAAGTTCACTTACCAAACTACCAGTTTTTATAAAAGGATATTATAAGCAGAGATAGGAAAGTGCATTTTTCCCAGAGCCCCCAGAAAAAGACAGTCTTGCAGAGACTTCAGTTTCAACCCTGTGAGACTGAGTGGAGGAACCAGCCAAGCTTACCAGACTTCTGAATTTACAAAGCCACGCAATAGTAAATCCATGTAGCTTTAAGTATGTACATTTACAAGGATTTGTGACAGCAACAACAGAGAGCAAAAACCCTCCCTCACAAGATGCTGCCTTTTTTTTTTTTTTTGGTTGTGCTGGGTGTTAGTTGTGGCACACAGGCTCTGTGATCTTTACTGCGGTGTGTGGGGTCTTCAGTTGCGGCATGTGAGATCTGGGCCCCGAGCGTTGGGAGTGGGGAGTCAAGTATTAGCCACTGGGCCACCAGGGAAGTCACAAGATGATGTCTTTATTACCCAGGACAGGCTACATCAGGCTGTGATAGGAAATGGTCCCATAACATCAGGGGTTTATAAGAATAAATCCTATCTTTTACTCATGCCACATGTCCAGTGCATGTCATCTGAGTGCACTGCTCTGTGGCATTGACATCCTGCAGGAACCCAGGCTGACAGAGCAGCTGTGAACTGGCTGAATGTGACAGAGAAAATATGACAGAGTATATACTGGTCATTAGAAACTTTCATGCAGAAAGGATGCATGTCATTTCCACTTATATTCCTTTGACCTGCACAAGTTATATGATCATGCCTAAATACAAATGGACTGGAGAGTGCTTAAAAAGAGAAGGCTTCCCACGTGGTGCTAGTGGTAAAGAATCTGACTGTTAATGCAGGAGCCACAGGAGATGTGGGTTTGATCGCCGAATCTAGAAGATCCCCTAGAGTAAGAAATGGCAACCCGCTCCAGTATTCTTGCATGGAACATTGCATGAACAGAGGAACCTGGAGGGTCCAGTTCAGTTCAGTTCAGTCACTCAGTCGTGTTCGTCTCTTCGTGACCCCATGAATTGCAGCACGCGAGGCCTCCTTGTCCATCACCAACTCCCCGAGTTCACTCAGACTCACGTCCATTGAGTCGGTGATGTCATCCAGCCATCTCATCCTCTGTCGTCCCCTTCTCCTCCTGCCNCTGGTATTCCCATCTCTCTCAGAATTTCCCACAGTTTATTGTGATCCACACAGTCAAAGGCTTTGGCATAGTCAATCAAGCAGAAATAGATGTTTTTCTGGAACTCTCTTGCTTTTTCGATGATCCAGCGGATTTTGGCAATTTGATCTCTGGTTCCTCTGCCTCTTCTAAAACCAGCTTGAACATCAGGAAGTTCATGGTTCATGTATTGCTGAAGCCTGGCTTGGAGAATTTTAAGCATCACTTTACTAGCATGTGAGATGAGTGCAATTGTGTGGTAGTTTGAGCGTTCTTTTGGCATTGCCTTTCTTTGGGACTGGAACGAAAACTGACCTTTTCTAGTCCTGTGGCCACTGCTACTGGTAAGTAAAGATAGTCGTGAAGACTCTATCTAACAAGTAAGAGATCAAGACCAGTCATGACTTTTCCAAAGGAAAGAATGAGATCATATGTTGAAAAACCGAGGAAAGCAAGATTTCGGAATCTGTTATGTTACATCGTGCTCATGCTCAGTTGTGTCTGACTCTTTGAGACTCCAAGGGCTGTAGCCTGTCAGGCTCCTCTGTCTCTGTGATTTCCCAGGCAAGAATACTGGAGTGGGTTGCCATTTCCTTCTCTAGAGGATATTCCTGACCCAGGGATCAAACCTGCCTCTCCTGTGTCTCCTGCATTGGCAGGCAGATTCTTTACCACTAACGCCAGCTAGGAAGCCCTTGTTATGTTTGTTTCAGTTCAGTGGCTCAATCGTGTCTGACTCTTTGTGACTCAATGGACTACAGCACGCCAGGCCTCCCTGTCCATCGCCAACTCCCGGAGCTTACTCAAACTCATGTCCATTGAGTTGGTGATGCCATCCAGTCATCTCTTCCTCTGCTGTCCCCTTCTACTCCCACCTTCAATCTTTCCCAGCATCAGGGCCTTTTCAAATAAGCTGTCTACGTTAGTCATAGCTTTTCTTTCAAGAGGCAAGCATCTTTCAAATTCATGGCTGCAATCATGATATGCAGTGATTTCTGAGCCGCCCACACCACCCTCAAAAAAAATAGAAGTCTGTCAATGTTTCCAGCGTTTCCTCATCTACTTGCCATGAAGTGATGTCACCCTGCTTATTTAACTTATATGCAGAGTACATCATGAGAAACGCTGGACTGGAAGAAACACANGATTTGGAACCAGTCTGTTGTTCCATGTCCAGTTCTAACTGTTCCTTCCTGACCTGCATATAGGTTACTCGAGAGGCAGGTCAGGTGGTCTGGTATTCCCATCTCTGGAGGGTGGACTGGGCCCCAAAGAGTCAGACAGGACTGAGTGACTGAGCATGCACATACACTAAACTTGGTGGACATTCTCTAAATGTTACTGTTGTTGTTCAGTCACTAAGTTGTATCCAACTCTAAAAAAGAGAGAGTCACCATATTTGAGAAGAGCGCTAATCATGCCTCCTCCCTTCACTTTGTCAGCTTTAGATGAAGGCAGAGTCCAGATGGGAGTGAAACGTGGAGAGTTTTGGATATTTATCCCCAGATAATAATCTTTGGTGATGCTGCACACACACTAAGGAGGCACATGCTGCTTTGCTTTTTCAATATTGAAATGAGTTGTTTTCCTTAAATTCAGAGAATACAGACTATACAAATGCTTATTAATTTCTCTCTGTATTTGTTGCATAACAAGAGGAAAGTGGAAACATATTTTCTTATCCCATTTGTAATTATCCTTCCTGCATCACTGTTCTGGTAGAAATAATAGGCACTGTCTTGGATAAAGCATTTCAAGCCGAGTTTTTAAATTAAATGGGAGTTAGCATCAGGAAGTCCCAGGAAGTCAAAATCTGGGAGTCGAATGCAAACTGCTTAGGATTATTGTGTTTTCTTGCAGAATTGACCCTTTTACTGTCACATCCTTCTTCATCTCAATAATGCCTCTTGTTGTGAAGTCTACTTGTTATTCTTTCGTTCAGTCTTGTCTGACTCTTTGCAGTGCAATGGACTGCAGCATCCAAGGCTTCTCTGTCCTTTACCATCTCCAGGAGCTTACTCAAACTCATGTTCATCGAGTCAGTGATGGCATCCAGCCATCTCATCCTCTGTCATCCCCTTCTCCTCCTGCCTTCAATCTTTCCCAGCATCAAGGGCTTTTCTAGTGAGTCAATTCTTCGCATCAGGTGGCCAAAGCATTGGAACTTCAGCTTTAGCAATAGTCCTTCTAACGAATATTTAGGATTGATTTCCTTTAGGATTGATTGGCTGTATCTCTTTGTAATCTAAGGAACTCTAAAGAATCTTCTCCAACACCACAGTTCAAAAGCATCAATTCTTCAGAGCTTAGCCTTCTTTATAGTCCAACTCTCACATCCACACATGACTACTGAAATAACCATCGCTTTGACTATACAGACCTTTGTCTTCAAAGTAATGTCTCTGCTTTTTAATATGTTGTCTAGGTTTGTCATAGCTTTTCTTCCAAGGAGCAAGCTTCTTTTAATTTCAGATGGTAACTGCAGTCACCATCTGCAGTGATTTTGGAGCCCAAGATAATAAAGTCTCTCACTGTTTCTATGGTTTCCCTATCTATTTGCCATGAAATGATGGGACCAGATGCCATGATCTTCATTTTTTGAATGTTGAGTTTTTAAGCCAGTGTTTTCACCTCTTTCACCTTCATCAAGAGGCTTCTTAGTTCCTCTTTGCTTTCTTCCATAAAGGTGGTGTCATCTGCATATCTGAGATTATTAGTATTTCTCCCAGAAATCTAGATTCCAGCTTGTGCTTTTTCCAGCTCAGCGTTTCTCATGATGTACTCTGCATATAAGTTAAATAAGCAGAGTGACAATATACAGCCTTGACATACTCCTTTCCCAATTTGGAAGAAGTCCATTGTTCCACGTCCAGTTCTAACTGTTGCTTCTTAACCTACATACAGATTTCTCAGGAGACAGGTAAGGTGGTCTGATATTTCCATCTCTTTAAAATTTTCCACAGTCTNACTCTGCATATAAGTTAAATAAGCAGAGTGACAATATACAGCCTTGACATACTCCTTTCCCAATTTGGAAGAAGTCCATTGTTCCACGTCCAGTTCTAACTGTTGCTTCTTAACCTACATACAGATTTCTCAGGAGACAGGTAAGGTGGTCTGATATTTCCATCTCTTTAAAATTTTCCACAGTCTAGCCTGATATTAATACAGATATTTATTTTCTTTTGTTTACCATGAGTCCAATATAGCATAAATTTTTTAAAATTGCTGTAAAGATATGACTTTATAGGTAAAGGATGCTAGAAGCAGAAATAACTGACACCTTATTCATTGATCCGTGAAGTTTCATGTAGAACAGAGGAGCCTGATGGGCTACAGTCCATAGGGATGCAAAGAATGGGACACGACTGGGGTGACTTAGCACACATGCATGCACACAGGACGTTCCGACCCCTCCAGTCTCCTTCGTGCCTCAAGAATAGTGTTCGTGTGTGCTAAGTTGCTTATGTGACCCTATGGACTGTAGCCGGCCAGGGTCTTCTGACCGTTTGATTTTCCAGGCAAGAATACTGGAGTGGGTTCCCATGCCCTCCTTCAGGGGATCTTCCCAATCCAGGGATCGAACCCCCATCTCTTAAGTCTCCTGCATTGGCAGATGGGCTCTTGACCAGTAGTGCCACCTGGGAAGCTCCCCCAAGAATAGCTACTCTGTTCAATTTTAGGCCTGACAATTCCTGGATTTACCAGAATGTATGCAACTCCTTGAACTTGTCACGGTGAAGGAGTGGGTCTCATGAAAGTGTTGATATATGAGATGGTAAAACCCAAAGATAGGGGGAAAGTCTGGGTTTTGATGATATCACTGAGTTATGTAATTAATCAGCCTAGGAACTGGCCCCTTATTACTTGAGATACTAAATATTAAATTTCATTTAGGTCATGTTAGTGAGATATTAGTGATTGAGCTAAATACTCAAGCACAGGACTATTTAGACCTGCACACTCAGTCAGGTTCTGCTGTTTACTGGCCACATGACTTGAAGCAGGCCACTTGCCCTCACTGGCTCTCTTTTTCTCATGTCTATAAACTAAGTATCTAACTCCAGACAATCTCTAAGCACTTATGAGTTCTAAAATTTTAATCTCTTGAAGTTTAATTCAGCTAGTCTTCGAGAATTGAAGCANCAATTTGTGATGTTGGAGAAGACTGTTGAGAGTCCCTTGGACAGGAAGGAGATCAAATTAGAAAATCCTAAAGGAAATCAACCCCGAATATTCACCAGAAGGACTGATACTGAAGCTCCAATACTTTTACCACCTGATGCCAAGAGCGGACTCATTAGAAAAGACTTTGATAGGAAGATTTAAGGCAGGAGGAGAATGAGGTGGTAGAGGATGAGATGGTTAGATAGCATCACAAACTCAATGGACATGAATTTGAGCAAACTCTGGGGGATAACAAAGGACAGGGAAGCCTGGCATGCTACAGTCCATGGTGTCACAGAGTCAGACATGACTTAGTGGCTGAACAACAACAACTTTGTTAGCCCTTTCTAAATTCATAATAATTTTTTAAAATTTATTTATTTATTTGGCTGTACTGGGTCTTAGTTGGGGCACACAGGATCCTCAGTCTTAGTTATAACAGGCAGGAATTTAGTTGCAGCATATGAACAATTAGTTGTGGCACATGGAGTCTCTTTGTCTGACCAGGGATCGAACGTGGGTCCCCTGCATTGGGAGGTTAGAGTCTTAGGTATTGGGCCACCAGGGAAGTCCCTCATAGTGTGTGTGTGTCTGTGTGTGTGTGTGTTTTACTATATTATTGTTTCATACAACAGAAGTAATATTATAAGTGATAATATCATTACATGCCAATGATTTAAATATTATAAAGGAGTCTTCTCACTATTATATAATAAAATAGATAACTAAAAAGGACCTACTGTATAGCACAGGAAAGTCTATGTACTACTCTGTAATAACATATATGGGAAAATAATTTTAAAAGAGCAGATTATCGGTATATATCTACCTGGCTAATTCACTTTGCACCTAAAACTAACACAACTTTGTAAATCAACTATACTTCAATAAAAATTATAAAAATAAAGGAGTCTTCTTTGTAAAGTGACAGAAGGACCTGTGTGAGGGGTTGAGAAGGAGACTGACTTTATTCCTCTTCTTCCTCATTTAGCCTTGGATCTCGGGCAGGTTGGCCTGGTCCTGTCTCTCACGCTCACACTCACGGGGATGTTCCAGTGGTGCGTCAGGCAAAGTGCTGAAGTTGAGAACATGGTGATGTTTATCTTTCTGTTCTTAGCCTTTTCAGGTCTCCTTGCTGTTATACGCCATAAAAGCAATTCTTATGTAAAATAATAAAACCCTTTCTTCTTCTTTTTTTTTTTTTACCGTAATCTTACAAATTTTTTTTTATGCTCTCCTCTATCTGCTTAAGGGCTTCCCTGGTATCTCAGATAGTAAAGAATCCACCTGCAATGCAAGGCCACAAGAGACAAAGCTTCTATCCCTGGATTGGAAAGATCCCCAGAAGAAGGAAATGGCTACCCACTCTAGTATTCTTGCCTGGAGAATCCCCATGAACAGAGAAGCCTGACAGGCTGTAGTCCAAGAGTTGGACATGACTGACTGACTTTCACTTTCCATCTGCTTAAAGTTATAAAAATATATACATATTTTCTCACATATGTATGCCATGTCAGAATATTTTACATTCATCACAAACTCTCTTCAAATACAATAAATGTCTTTGTAGGAGAGAGGTTCTGAAATTCTGGAGACAATGTAAGCTAATTTCTTAGCAGCTTATTTATCTTTGCTTCTTAATGGATAATTCCTTATTTTTTGGTAAAAAAAAAAAGAATCCAGTATTTTAAGGTTTATTTAATTAATATTTCTGTCCACCTCCCCATTTTGTCACTTATCCTTTTGTATGTTGAACACCTGAATTTGCTGTTGGCCCTTCTTCCTGGTATTTAGGCTTCCTCTCAGAGTGTGTTCTTAAAGGTGTAGAATTATGGTTGTTTAAGAGGGCTTAGTCAATAAGTAAATTGTATACTTTTGACTATTTGTACATTCTCCTAAAGTGAGAAAAACAATAAAAATGAACTTTTTCCATTTATTTCTGCTAACAGAGTTGAAAATGACTATTAAAATGATGTTTATGGAGCCTCTGTTAACAGAGCACAGACCCCAGAGGAGCCCCAGGGCCAGCCCTGAAGAGGACGCCGCAGCTGCGGGTGGGGCCCACTGCACGGGCGCCCGCATGGACCAACACCCACCCTTCCTCAGAGCCAAAGAGAGAGACACTTCCCAGGAAGGTCCCCGAGGAGGNAAATCGGCCTTTCTAACGTTTAGCCTGAGGAGGGCATGGCAACCCACTCCAGTGTCCTTGCCTGGAGAATCCCATGGACAGAGGAGCCTGGTGGGTACAGTCCACGGAGAAGCAAAGAGTCAGACACGACTGAAGTGACTTAGCACGCACACAGGGTTTCAGCTAAATACCTGGGTGCTCACCATTTTCCTTTCATCCCTGTGGTGGCACTGGAGGACAAATGCCCCCAGAGCACCGAGTCTGGTCTACGTAGCTCAGTCATGTCCGACTGTGACCCCCTGGACTGTAGCCACCAGGCCTCTCTGTCCATGGGATTCTCCAGGCAAGAATGCTGGAGTGGGTTGCCATTTCTGTCTCCAGGAAATCTTCCTGATCGAGGGATCAGACCCGGGTCTCCTGCATTGGAGGCCAGTTCTTTACCAACTGAGCCACAAGAGAAGCCCAGAGCGCCTAGGAGAGCACCCAGGAGAGCACCTAGGAGAGCCCTTTTTAACGCCACTGCAGCCGTCTACCCCACCCTCTCTCTGGCCTTTCTATCTGGCCGAGCAAGCCCGGGCTTGTGCAGCGTTGGCAGCTTCGGGCACAGTGGCACCAGGACTTTCCTGGGAGCTCAGTTGGTAAAGAATCTGCTTCTGTGCAGGAGATCCTGGTTCGATTGCTGGGTCGGGAAGATCCGCTGGAAAAGGGATAGACTACCCACTCCAGGATTCTTAGGCTTCCCTGGTGGTTCAGCTGGAAAAGAATCCATTTTCAATGCAGGAGATCCGCGGTTCGATTGCTGGTTTGGGAAGATTCCCTGGAGAAGGCAAAGGCTACCCACTCCAGTATCCTGGCCTGTAGAATTCCATGGACTGTATAGTTCATGGGGTCGCAAAGAGTCAGACACGACTGAGCGAGTTTCACTTGCACTGAGGCTGAGGGGGTGCTTGTTTATGGAGCCCCTGTTAACAGAGCACAGACCCCAGAGGAGCCCCAGGGCCAGCCCTGAAGAGGACGCCGCAGCTGCGGGTGGGGCCCACTGCACGGGCGCCCGCATGGACCAACACCCACCCTTCCTCAGAGCCAAAGAGAGAGACACTTCCCAGGAAGGTCCCCGAGGAGGAGGAGGAAGGGGCCCAAGGCTCTCAAGGAGGAGAAAAGGACAAACGCCCTTTTTCCTGCATTGCTTTGTCTTAGTCAGTATAACTGGCTGGCTCAAGGATACGTTTCTCCTGAACAAGAACCTTCTGGCTAATCTTGTTATCTTAAAACCTGTATACTGTGGGAGTGGGTCTGGTAGTGAAAATGAAGCCGCTCAGTCGTGTCCGACTCTTTGTGACCCCGTGGACTGTAGCTGCCAGGCTCCCCTGCCCATGGGGTTCTCCAGGCAGGAACACTGGAGTGGATTGCCATTTCCTTCTGCTGGGCATCTTCCCGACCCAGGGACTGAACCCAGGTCTCCCGCGTTGCAGGCAGACGGTTTACTGTCTGAGCCACCAGGGAAGTCTAGGTCTGGTCAGACCTTTCTGTTGGCAGTTCTGATCTTGTTAATTTAAGAAGTATGTTGTGGGAGAGGGTCCAACAATAGTACAAAGGCCTTGCTAAGACTAGCGAGGGGGACACTCTCCGTCCACCTTCTGCTGGCTGTGTCAGAACTTTTCTCTGTCCTCTTTTAGTCTAATAAAACTCTGCTCCACCAAAGCTCTTGGGTGATCAAGCCTGGTCCCTGGTCCCAAAGCTAAATCTTTGGAGATCAGGAATCCGACACCACTCACCATTAAGCTATCACAAAGGCCTGCAGTTCTTCCATTAGAGACTGAGGCTTTGTTTCTGACCGTCGTCAGAAATCAGTTCTTTCCTCTTCCAAACCCGTGTTCATCCTGGGGCATCCAATATGGCAACTGAAAGGTTCCATGTGGAGGAAGGGTGACCCCCCACCTCCTCCCCTCAATAGCAGGCCTACTGATACGTCACAAAAGAGTTGGCTCTTTTCCCAACTGTGCTCAGCTTCCGCTTGTCAAAACCGCTTCATCTTTCCCCCATCCTAAATCTAATTGGTTTCCTTTCGCACTTTGAATGTATAGGATTATTACTGTTCAGCACAGCAGTTTGCATTCGTCTTTATGGACTGTCATTGTGTTTAATTGAGCCGTCCATCCAGTCTGCTGACAGCATTCTGGAGGCTTCAAATTGTCAGGTGACATTGGCTCTAAGCTGATGTAAAACAAAAACTTCCCCTCTCAGAACTGCCAAGCATTCACATGATTAGGCTGGAAAATAATCACAAAATTCATTATTTTTGTACCTGAAAATATATTACCTAAAAGTCCATGTAGAATATGTTGGAAAACAATTCCCGAGTCTAAATCTGCCAGCTCCCATCACCAGGGGGATGAAGGGAACAAGCTCACTGCACTTGCAGAGGTGGGAACACAAGCCTTCTTCTCTGCTTTCCAGGTGGGAGCCTGGTATCACCCTGAGAAAAGGGTTTCCCTCTCAGACTGGAAATGCAAGACTGTCAATATCACCTACGCTGGTCATAAAGAACATGATAAAGGTTACAAAGTATCCTGATGCTTAAAGGATCAGTTTCAATTTGAAGATAAAAAGCAACAACAGAACCCAACCTTTCCTTAGGATAGAAAGTTTCTACCCACCATTTAAGTGCAAGCAGAAATTATTCTGCATGGAAACCTGTCCACAGCTCCTGCAAATTGCTTCCATTTCCCTTTTACTGTCCCCTAACGCTTTCATGTGTGGATGTGAGAGTTGGACTGTGAAGAAAGCTGAGCGCTGAAGAATGGATGCTTTTGAACTGTGGTGTTGGCGAAGACTCTTGAGAGTCCCTTGGACTGCAAGGAGATCCAACCAGTCCATTCTGAAGGAGATCAGCCCTGGGTGTTCTTTGGAGGGAATGATGCTAAAGATGAAGCTCCAATACTTTGACCACCTGATGGGAAGAGCCAACTCATTGGAAAAGACTTTGATGTTGGGAAAGATCGAAGGCAAAAGGAGAAGGGGGCAGTGGAGGATGAGATGGTTAGATAGCATCACCTACTCAATAGACATGAATTCGAGCAAACCCCGGGAGCTAGTGAAGGACAGGGGAGCCTGACATGCTATAGTCTGTGGGGTCACAGAGTCAGACACGACTTAGAGACTGAGCAACAACAAATATAGTATGCCTAAAATGTCATCTTCTCTCTTTGAGTAGTTCATCAAAATATGTTTACACTGTAAACAAGAGAGTTTCAATTTGTGAAATGGTAAAAGTTCTCTCAGTTCAGTCGCTCAGTCGTGTCTGACTCTTTGCGACCCCATGAATCGCAGCACGCCAGCCCTCCCTGTTCGTTACCATCTCTCGGAGTTCACTCAGACTCATGTCCATCGAGTCTGTGATGCCATCCAGCCATCTCATCCTCTGTCGTCCCCTTCTCCTGCCCCCAATCCCTCCCAGCATCAGAGTCTTTTCCAATGAGTCAACTCTTCACATGAGGTGGCCAAAGTACTGGAGTTTCAGCTTTAGCATCATTCCTTCCAAAGAAATCCCGGGGCTATCTCCTTCAGAATGGACTGATTGGATCGCCTTGCAGTCCAAGGGACTCTCAAGAGTCTTCTCCAACACCACAGTTGTTGTAAATTAATTTTGTAGCTAAAAATTCTGGGATGCTTGTTTTTATATTCTAGCCTTCTCATTAAGATTCTTTGCCTCTAATTAGCATTACTAGACTGCTTTACTGAATTGTGGCAATGGGGTTGGTGGTAGGTGTGTCATCTGCCCCTCAGACACTCATATGGAGTACAATCCTCCATAATGTATAATGGAATCATTTTTAAAAAATTTTGTTAATTCTTTTCAAGTGGATTCATTTTTAATGTTTTTAAAGGAATATCAGGCATAATTTACTTGCCAAAATCATAGAGAATGACGATAGTGTTTAATATATGAGTCATTTCCTAGAACAATATCAGAATTATATGAGGTAAGGAAATACCTATTTTGCAAAGAGTCAGAATACAATGATTTGCTGACAGGTCTGATGAAATAAAACACTCATTTCTTTCCCATTTAGAATCTGTAGAAATTTTTTATAACTGTAATAAGTATTTTTTCACTGGTTGTCTTGCTCCTTTTTATAGAAGTCTCTATTTGCTTATCTAGAATTACAGTATCTTAAAATTTAAGTGAATTACATACAGACTGCTATTATGAGGAAGCAGCTTGGATAACCAATTCAAGATGTTTTAATATAAAAGATATTTTATTAATAAGGCCTAGTTTTTTCAATCGTAAATATAATGCATAATCATTTTAGATCACTTTTGAAATTTGGGAGGATAAAAAGCATAGCATGTATTAATAAAATTCTTAAGTCCTATTGCTCAGTATTTTCTCCTAAACTTTTTTTGTCATTCATAGAATTTTTTGAAAAACAAAATGGAGACCATACTGAGTATCCATTTTTATGGCCCTCTTTTCTCCCCTCATCTTCATAGTATACATTCTTCCATGTTATTAAATATTCCTCTGAAATGAAATCAACATTTTTACTTCTTTGGCTCACTGTAATGTGTGTTAGTGTTCGTTGCTCAGTCGTGTCTGGTTCTGTGTTGTGTCCGACTCAGTGTTGGCTCACTGTAAACATCCAGTAATTATTTTTTTTATTTTGAAGCCATTATTTCAGTGGCTGTACAATATATCATTATATATTTGCCATAATTTAATCACTCCTTATTGATTAACTTTGAAGATCATATCTTGGGCTTTGCTGCTATAGTTAATGGTAAGATGAATAGCATTGCACATAACTCATTTTATTTCTATATTTATTCCTGAATATTTCTTTAGAATAAAGTCATAAATATTGAATTACAGGGCCAAATAATTTAGATCTCTTTCTGGCTTCTTTAACATGTTTCCAGGGACTCTATAGAAACATGGTACCAATTTATACTTTTATTGGCAGTGTTTGACAGCATTCACAGCATTTTATCTATTTGAAAAATTTTTGTCATTAAAATTTTTTAAAGTTGAGTGATGTTTTGTGTTGCATACACTGAAATGCACAGCCTTAATATGTACAGTGGGCTGTTTTTAAACTTTATTTTGAAATAATTTCTGACTTAAAGTTACAAAAAATAATACAAATCCTTTATACCCTCCATCCAGATTCCTCAAATGTTAATGTCTTAATTAAACTTGCTTTTTCATTCTCTTTCCATATCTATGCGTAATGTGTTTCCCTGAACATGTGAGAGTAGGTTGCAGATGTGTTGCTTTTTTACCTGTAAACCCTTAGGTATGTGTTTCCTAAAAGTAAAGATATTCTCATTTAAACGAAGTACAATTATTTAAAGCAGAAATTAACATTGATACAGCACTATTGACCAATCCCAGACCTTATTGAAATCAAGCCAGTCATTCCAATGGTATCATTTGTAGCAAAAGAAATAAGGTGAATTTTCCCTGTTTCACAATACTGTCCAGGATCACATGTTGCATTTAATTGTCTGGTCTCTTAGTCTCCTTTAAAATGGAATCTTTTTCTGTAGCCCTGTACTTTTTCTTTTATCGTCTTTTATAAAGTTTTTGAAGAGTACAGGTCAATTATTTTGTGGAATGACACTCCATCTGGGTTCATCTCTTGTCTTCTCATGATTAGACCAGGTTGTTCCCCTTTGGCAGGAAGATCACAGAAATGATGCTCTGTCTTCTCAGCTTTCTCTTTGTAATTTTGTAACTAATATTAAGCTGGTGCAAAAGTAATTATGGTTTTTGCATTGTTGAAATTGCCATTTAATACCTGAGTACATTTTAAAATATGTGGTTATGTTATGCATCGTTTTAATACACATTTCTCGCTTTATGTTTTTTTGTTAATGACTTACTACTTACTGCTTATTTTCTATTTATTTTAGACTAGGGAAATGATGTTAGGCAAAAAGCAGTTTAGAGAAATTTTATTTGAGTTCAAAATGGGTCGTAAAGCGGCGGAGACAACTTGAAACATCAACTATGCATTTGCCCCAGGAACTGTTAACAATATACAGTTCAGTGGTGTTCTAGAAGTTTTGTAAAGGAGACCAGAACCTTGAAGATGGATGAGCACAGTGGCCTGCCATCAAAAGTTGATAGTGACCAATTGAGAGGATCATTGAAGGTGATCCTCTTACAACTACGTGAGAAGTTGCCAAAGAACTCAATGTCGACCATTCTATGGTCGTTTGGCACTTAAAGCAAATTGGAAAGGTGAGAAAGCTGAATAAGTGAGTGTCTCATGAGATGACTGCAGTTTAGAAGAATCATTTTGAAGAGTGGTCTTCTGTTATTCTATNGCCAGTTCAGGAGACATAAGAGACACGGGCTTGATCCCTGGGTCGGGAAGATTCCCCTGGAGAAGGGATTGGCAACCCACTCCAGTATTCTTGCCTGGAAAATTCCACGGACAGAGGAGCCTGGCGGGGTACAGTCCATGGGGTCTTTGAGTCAGGCATGACTTTGTGACTGCACACCAACAATAAATGTTGCTGTAAGCTGCTGTGCAGGTGGGTTGGGAGCCAGTTTTCCTCGGTCCGCATGGATCCCATAATGTGGTCTGGCCAGGAGTAGAGAGTGGACCCAGTGGTACCCTGGGGATGAAAATCTTACAACAGAACCACAGATCCCATTGTATCCACAGCTACGATCTGGGTCCTTCCTAAGTTCTAGGCTTCATTCTCGCCCAGGGGGTGTGAAACAGAAACGCACACTTTTCAAGGCTGTTGGGGGACCTGGATATACGTAGACAGGCAAGGGAAACATCGCCCTCGACATCCTGAACATACGAGTTCACCCTTCATTGGTATAAATCATCAGTGCAGGGTGTACCCCAGCAAAGAGCCTATGTGTAACCGGATTTCAAGAGGAGTTTGTGCTTCTCTCCATAAACTAAGACACTGGGGCCACAGAGGCATTTTCTCCTATAAATAGTCACTTACTGTAGCAAAATATCATTTCCTCTTTCCCCCTCATTAATTAGTTAGAGATAAAATAATACTTGAGCACTTCATAATCTTAAATTCACAATATTTTACTTAATTAAATAGGTAATTTAGAAAAATAATTGGCAATTGCTAAGACCTCTAATACTGATGAGAAGTAAGTTGGAAGCGTTCTTTCATCACAAATGATACTTAAATGTAAAGTTTCACACACAGCTGGAAAGTGCCATTGTAAGTGGCATGTATATTAAGTAGCTATCATTAAACCAAAGAAACCAAAATTAAAGTAAAAAGAAAAAAAGGGCATCTTAAAAGAAATATTTGGGAGTAGATTTTTAAGGGCTCAAAAGTATAAACATGACTTTCTATGCATAAATTATGAAGAAGATTGTTATATAACATATCTATAAATTTCTGACATATGGATTTCATTTCATACTCCATTCTATAAATACAGTTTTGATAATAAATTAAGTTAAGAAAAATTAAGGTTTATGTATGTCATTTTCCTTATACCAAAGGGTAAGTGTTAGCAGTGAACTCAAATTTTATTCATGATTTTCAATCTAAAGTTATTCATGTGACTGAATTCCTGCCTACTGATGCTGACTTATGTAAAATGAAAGAATCGCATCTGGAATAAGCAAACCTTTTTTTTTTTTTTTTTTGGCACATTTTCCTATTTAGGACAAATAATAAAATGCCTCTCTGCAATACCATACAACACAGCACAGATACGTGCTAATCTTCAGGAACACCAAAGAAAAACACATCCTTTGGAGAGCTTATTTGTTCCGTGGGAGGCTGTCTTTTTCAGGCCTGGAACAAAACCCTGTGGATAAGGAATAGAACATATGCAGACATCATTATGTGTGTTGGTGGGAACGGAGGGTGGGGGGCAGCCCGTTCCACACCACGGAATTTGCTATCACATTTTCTTCTTGGTACCACATTAAAAAAGCGTAAGAATTAAACAAAAGCCTAAAGAGCAAGGAATTTAAAAGACAACAACAACAAGCCAGCACAACAAATGTTGCATTCTGGTGGAATACAATGGTGATATTTCAGCTCTGCCAAACATGACTCGAAAAAAAGATTCTTTATATTCTTTTGCAAATAAACGTCCAAAATATTTATCAAATTGTAGCTATGTTAAAGCAAATTGAGCAGTTTTCAGTTTTCACATCTTTTTTTGGGGCTGTAGGAAAATTTTCAAAAAATCCATGTATTGTTCAATGAATATTTCTCTTAGACAGTAAGACTATTTGATATATTTAAATCTTAAGTATGAGATTCTAATTTTTAAAAATCATTATATAAGAGAAGATATGAAATTGGTTTTTCAAGTTACAAGATAGGAAAAACATCGTAAACCAGTAATGATATAATCAAAACCCAGCAGAAAAATATGCTCCTTGGTTCTTTCACTAAATTTATAAGTTAAACTTTTCATTTCAGCCAATATTTATGTACTGCCTCAGTCAGTTCAGTTTAGTCACTCAGTCATGTCTGACTCTTTGCAACCCCATGGACTGCAGCACGCCAGGCCTCCCTGTCCATCACCAACTCCCGAAGCTTACTCAAACTCATGTCCATTGAGTCGGTGATGCCATCCAACCATCTCATCCTCTTTTGTCCCCTTCTCCTCCTGCCCTCAATATAGCAGCTACTGCATACCATTCCCTGGCCTGGGGGATTTCGTGACAGCTGAGTCCAGATTCCAGTCCGGGAGGCCACCATCCAGCAGGAGAGATGAGACTGCCGTTACTAGTGTTGCGTTACATCCTGACCCAGCACGACCAGGACACAGAGCGAGCAAGTAATTCCGCCAGTTTCCCCCTTTTAGGGGTGGGAGGAGGGCGATGTGAGCCTGGAGCAGTCCCTAAGACGGTGACACTGAGCTGACCTCGAAGTACAGCTGGTAGTGACAGGGGGCAGGACATTCCCGGCAGAGGAGAAAGGCGCCAGAGGTGGGGAGGCAAACTGGATGACAGACAGCCTCGGGAAGGAGGCTGGAGGCCGCGTGCGCTCACGCTTACTAGGACCCAGCCCAGCTGGTGCCCCAACTCAGCTCCAGGGGGACACCCTCGGGCAGGACTAAGGAGACCTTTGGGCTTTCCAGGTGGTTCAGACAGTGAAAGAATTTGCCTGCAATGCAGGAGACACAGGAGACCTGGGTCTGATCCCTGGGTCAGGAAGATCCCCTGGAGAAGGAAATGGCCACCCACACCAGTCTTCTTGCCTGGAGAATCCCATGGACAGAGGAGCCTGGCGGGCTACAGTCCATGGGGTGGCGAAGAGCTGGGCACGACTGAGCGACTGACACCCACAGGGTGACTTGATTTAGTGCTCCCAGCAGCCCCACGAGGGAAGCACTGTCTGCGCCCGTGCAGGTGGCGAGCCGAGGCACAGAGGCTGAATCACACGTCTGCAGAGGGCTGCGGACCCCAAGGCCTGCCAGACGCGGGGCTGCTCGGGTCCTGAGTGGCTCGAGGGACGCTGTCAGTTGGTGGGTCCAGGACCCGGGGTGGGGAAGGGAGGTGAACGCCTGTAGCCCGGTTACCGGTTAGAAACCGACTGCAACAGGCAGCTAATAAGGAGGGACAGAGCCCCGGCAAGACCAGAAGACTGAGAGGAGATGAGAAATCTGATTTAAAATGTTGTGATGGTGGATGCGGCTGCTACATTAACAACGGNGTCTTGAGGCCATCAGCGATCCAAGAACGGTACTGCATATGGGCAAGGTGATTAAGAGTGTCTTTAATAACACTGTCAGAGTCACAGATGCCTGTATTTTGGTACTTTAAAAATCATGACTTAAGGGAAGACCATAAAACCAAAAACTGATATTCCAATCACTATATCAGAGCTAAATTAATTATCCAAGTTTTTTTACCCTATCAGTGTGGAGAAACCATGATTTACGTGAGGATAATGTCTGGTCCTCCTTCATCTCGCCTTTCAGGACAAAAGGTACTCAACTCCGAATGAATTCATGCCAACCAAAACTAAGCAAGATAGGGATCATGTTTACTGTTGTTTCAGGCAGTATGAACCATATATAAGAAAGCACAGAAACATGAAATAATAAAATTTATTTAAAGTATAAGTAGCCAATATGGCTGAGTAATAATAGAAAAGCTGATGAGGTAAATTAAATTCTGAATCCTTAAAATGTTACTGGAGAAATAATATCTTTGAAAACATTTGAGATTCAATGAATAACTTCAATCTGGGAAGGATGCTTGCAAGGCTGGCATTTTACCAGATTTAAGTATCTTTAAGGCTATGGTTTTTCCTGTCGTTATGTATTGATGTGAGAGTTGGACTGAGAAGAAGGCTGAGTGCCGAAGAATTGATGCTTTTGAATTGTGGTGCTGAAGAAGACTCTTGAGAGTCCCTTGGACTGCAAGGAGGTCCAACCAGTCCATTCTGAAGGAGATCAGCTCTGGGATTTCTTNGGAGGGGGGGTGTTTTGGGGTGTGCCGGGACAGGTGCCTCCCGGCTGTCGGTGGCTGTGGAACTTTCTGGAATTTGGGAAGAGATGACTGAGGCAGGCGAAAGCCCAGAGGGCAGAAGCTGAGGAAGGAGGCAGGGAAGAGATGGAGGAGGAGCAGAGGGAAGGGAAAGAAGCTTTACTTCTCTCAAGGGACCCAGAGCCTCCATGGAGGCCGCAGCAAACAGGTGACAGGACGTCCAGGGGGTCAGGAAAGGAAAGGGTCTGGGAGCAGCGAGAATGAGAGACGCTTCCAGAAAAGGTGCACTCCAGAGTGGAAGGAAAAGCAATGGAGAGTGAGAAAAACTGAGGTTTCCTCTGAAGACAGAGGGCTTCCCTGGTGGCTCAGACGGCAAAGAGTCTGCCTGTAGCACGGGAGACCCAGGTTCAATCCCTGGGTCGGGAAGATTCCCCTGGAGAAGGGAATGGCTACCCACTCCAGTATTCTTACCTGGAGAATCCCATGGACAGAGGAGCTTGGCGGGCTACAGTCCATGGGAGTCGCAAAGAGTTGGACACGACTGAGCTGCTTCACTTTAAGAAGACAGAAGTTTGGGGAGGGTGAGGCCCCACGCAGGTAGGTTTTCAGAGTGGAGACCTGATTTGGGGGTGCAGAAGGGGAGAGCAGACAGAGGGGGCCGGAGGGGCTGGGCGGGCAGGAAGCTGGGGAGGACAGTACCCTCCTGGAAGATGTGGAGGTGAGGAGTAAATGCAGGGCCTGCGCGAGGGGGAAGAGGAAGGGGGAAGGTTTCCTGGACCCTCGGGGAGGGGAAGGAAGCCAACAGGGCTGGCAGAGTTGTAAGTTGTTCCTTCTTAACAGATCCCATCAGTTGTTGCCGTTTCCTCCAGCACAGCTTGGCAGTTTTCAACATGACATCAGGGACACTTTTTTTCTGGCCATAGACTTTCCACAAAACATTCATTCACTCCTCCGAGGTCCCTGCACGCCCTCGCCAGTCACTGTGGGGCAGCAGGTTCAGACGGTGCCGGACCTCTGAATCTCTTACCCCCCCATGGGCGGCACTGCCGTCTCTAATTACTGCTGCTCAGACAGACCACATCAGGGGGAGCACAAAGCGGCTCCAGTGTGCTGGACGGCCCGGAGTTCCGGGTGCTGCCGGGCCTCTAATCTTTCATCCCCAAACGCAGATTACACACAACGCTGAAACCGAGAGAAAAAGAGTTGGAGGCTGGGGGGATGGGCTTTCTTTTTTGCAAAGAAAAGCTGTACCGCTGGAATTTACATATTTTGCATGTCATATTGTATTTAAATGTTGGGTATGCTGCCATCTGAAGCTCAGAGGAGCCTTGCGTTTTTGAGATGCTATCATTCGGTTGTTCCAGAAAGCAGGGTGCTCTAAAGAGAAGGGCGGTGGCCTTGGACACAACTCTGGCCAGAGAAGAAATGTGAGATGCTAACCGCCAAGAAGGCCCGATTTGGCTTGTGCATGTTACACCCTGCCCAGGGTAACGCCTTTCAGTGGAAAGTGTGTTGGACCTGTCCTTTAGTATAACAAATTTAATGAACTGTATGATAAAACAATAATTTAAAAATATTCATAAAATGCTTGATACACATCAGACACTGCCCCAAGTCCAGTGGAAGGGTACAAGGGTGATTCACAGGAACACCGTCCTCAGGAAGCTGCCTCTAGTGGCCACAGACGCTCAAAACCCTCAGGGTACTAAAAGCATTAAAAATAAAGGTCTGGTAAGGATAACGCCCTGCACATTACTACAGCCTACGGCTTGGTGCAAATTTATAATGTTTCCGCAGATGGACAGTAGCTAGGGATCTCTTTGTTCCCCCAAGAGTAAATTTTCTGCTTAATTACTTTTCCTTTAAACAGGAAAAAACATCAAAGTTTAATGACACATATACATCAGAGAGACCCAGGAAAGCTGACTCACTCTTCTGCTTAATGTCCTACTTCCGACGGTATCGACCAAACAGTGAACGTGAACCAGATCCTATTGTGTAAAAGGGGCTTCCCTGGTGGTTCAGACGGTAAAGAATCTGCCTGCAGTGCAGGAGACCTGGGTTCAATCCCTGGGTTGGGAAGACCCCTTGGAGCAGGGAATGGCTACGCACTCCAGTATTCTTGCCTGGAGAAGGCCTCGGACAGAGGAGCCTGGTCAGCACAGTCCATGGGGTTGCAAAGAGTCGGCTATGACTGAGCCACTAACACACACACAGCCTGTATAGAAGGCGCAGTGCCAGGCCTCGTGGGGAGTGAAAAGATATATAAAATACTCAGAGAGCAGCAGTGCAGAGTCTCAAATGCAGGTGTGAGTCCACGTCTTCGGTGGTTGCTAAAGACTTTCCTGAGAGGGGGTGGGATATCTTTGGGCCTTGAGGCGAATGTGTTGTTCGTCATCTTTCTGTACTCAAGAAGTAAATGTATGTCAGGGGAGTGAGATCTCCTCGGTTCTGTCTCATCAAAACAAAGATTTGAAACGAAGGACGATAAAGCCCTCGACACATCACAGCTCTTGGACAGTCCGTGTTGTAGCTCTCGGACGGATGAGTTTTATTTAGAAAATAAAGGAAAATACATCCCTGAGGCGTGAGGGCATGCCGACCCAAAAGGCGCGAAGAGAAGACAGAGAGAGAATGAGAGAGGAGGAGAGCGCGCCAGCCTCCGGCTCCCGTTTCTACGAGTCTTTTCCTCGCCTGGGCCTGCCAGGGCGAGCTGGGAGTGCGTGTGCTCTACCTGAGGTCCCCACCCCGGTCCTCGGACCTTCCTTTGTTCTATTTTCGCGGGCTTTTCCCTTCTTGTCTTTTAGCCACTGCACTTCTGGACTCAACTACCTAACATGTACAAGTGTGTTTTTTGTAATATATTAAACGATGCATCCATTTGCAATGATCATAGCCCTTCCTTTTTTTTTTCTTTTTCATAATTTTATTTATTTACTTTCGACTGTCCTGGGTCTTCACGGTGGCACGTGCTTTTCTCCAGGTGTGGGGAGTGGGGGCTGCCCTCCAGTTGCAGGGCTCGGCTTCTCCCCGCAGTGGCCTCCCCGGTTGCGGAGCCTGGGCTCCAGGGCTCTCTGGCTTCAGAAGTTGTGGCTCCCAGATTCCAGAGCACAGGCTCAATAGTTGTGGCTCACAGGCTTACTTGCTCTTGCAGCATGAGGGATCTTTTCAGATCAGGGATTGAATCCGTGTCTCCGGCATTGGCAGGCAGATCTTTACCGCTGAGCCACCAGGGAAGCCTCAGGCCTTCCTTTCACTAAAATCTTAACCACTCTTCCGATTTCTGTACGTTGAACTGTGTTGAGTTCAGTGTGTGAACCCGTAGGAATCAGGCACAGATACTAACCCTACAGGCTAATGAAGGAAGACAAGACACTCTCAAGGAACTGGTGTGGGAGATGAGACCGGTTTCATAAAGGATGCTCAGCTAACTGCAGAGGATATTCAGAAGAGAATTAATTACATTCCATGGACTGACAAGATGGAAAAGGGATGAGCAATTAAGAGGCACAGAGAAAAAGAGTCAGCCAACTCCCACAAGTTGCATTGTGACCGTGTGCAAGGTGGCGTAATATTGTCTACATTTTCAGAGGAATATTGTGAAAATGAATGGAGTATTATCTCCAAAGCAATTAGAGATGTTTGGAGAAAAGCCACTGGCAGAAAAATTCCATCGTATTATTTCTGAAAAGGCATTTTAAAAACAGGTTAGATTGTAAGGCAAAATAGAAGAACAGATTTGTCTTGAAAGATGTTTCCAGACCCTTTGTAGAATAAGGCTGAACACCTAATGTAAACAGAACCTTTAGAATTGCTATTGCGAAACCTGACTGAGAGACATGGAAGGCAGCTCTCCGAGTCACTCGTGGCAAGAAGAGAAGGTGGTCTGACAAGATGGAACAAAAACACAGCATACAATGTTGGGGTTTCCCAGAAAAAAGTAGACATTTTCCTTGCCTTCAGACAATATGTTACACATATGGCAAGTTCCTTAGCTTGATAAACATCTACAAGTAGATAACTCTGAGACAGATGGTAGTCTCGCGGCTTTGTTTTATTAATTTCCATGCCATTAGACTGGATAATTCACAATTCAGATGATCAACTCAATTTCTGTTTTGGGAAAGCAACAGAACGCCTCAGGGTGAGTGACCGAGGGTGGGAGAGAGACCATCCCAGTTGCTCATGCTGACCGATTATTCTGCAGTGTTGGGGGAAATGGCGAAGACCAAGTCTGCAGACTCCAGAAAGGACACAGAGCCGTAGACGGCCTCTCCTGCTCACTAGTGGGCGCTGCACGCGGACTCGGGAGATGGAGAAGAGCGAGGCAGGAACGGTGATCTGCCACAGAGGGTCTTTCTCCTTGCCGAAATGTCAGAGCGTAAGGGCCAGAGAACAGGACAGAGGAGAAGGCAATGGTGGAGGGACAGCAGGGAGATGGTTATGCATCAGTGAAGTTGGCAGTTTCAGAGTTTTCCCCACCAGAGAAGTAGTACACATCAGAAAGGTAACATTAGTAAGTGAGGACAGAGCGCCAGCTGCCCCTGCCTCCCTCATCCTGCCCGGCAGACTCAGCTCCCCGTCTGCCCGCCAGCAGGTGTCAGCGTCTCCTCCGCACGGGGCCCAGGGCCTGACCAAGGGCTTCTCTGAAAGCAGGGACGTGCCTCGCACAGAAGCTGCAATTCAAAGGTCAGACTGCCATTCCCTTCACCCAGTCAGTCTCTCTCTCCATCTCACTCACATGCAGGTTATTCCTGGGGACGCGGGTTTGGGAGATGGGTTAGCAAGTCACGGGAGGGTCTCAGTCTGGACACAGCTGACACTTGATACGCTCTGTGAGGGGCCATCCTGTGCGTCCACTGTAGGATGCTCAGCCCCATCCCTGGCCCCTACCCTCCAGATGCCAATACCACCACCCAACCCTCACTGGGTAGCAACCAAAACTCCCCTGGGAGGGAAAATCTTTCCCAGCTGAAAATCGGCACTCTAGATAGAACAGGAAAAGGTAACCTAATGATCGCAGAGTCGATGCTTCTGGACCCTTAGGGAGTAACATGGTATTTATAGTTGATGGGAAATGGAGACAGAAAACGCAGACTGCATTGCTTGGGATCTGTTCTACCAGAGCAACAGTGAATACATCATGGGAAACGCTAACTTTAGCTCACACATCACTTTCGTATGTATGGGTTTATTTAACCCTTAATACATAATTATGCTATATATGTGAGAAATTCATGATATATAAGGCATATCATATATAATATATGTAAACGCACATTATATGTGTAAAGAATTTATGTTGTATACTACATATGCTATACATAATATATGTGAATACATATTGCACATAAAATACATGTGGATATATTATGCATATAATATACATGAAAAATATTGTATAATCTCTAGTTAAGGGTTAGATAACCGAGGCTCGGAGTGGTTGAGTCACTTGTCCCAGATCGTACAGTGGAAGAGCTCAAGGCCAGACTTAAATCCAGGCCTGCAGACTCCAGATTCTTTTCACAAGATGTTCTCAGGGACGGTGGGGAGAAGTCGCGGCCATCATGCCAGAAACCACTGCAGTGTAGCGATAAGAACAGTAAGGCTCCCAGCTGGCCTGGAGGACCTCAGTTACCTTTATAGACTTTAGCAGGTGCAGAGGAGAAGAAGGAAGAAGGTTGTGAGGGGGCCCGACTCTCCATGCCTACACTCGTCTTCTGTTACGAGAGATCCTCTGCAGGCCAGCTCCTCTCTGTGTTTCAGAATTGAAACCTATCCCTGATGTTACGGCCTTGAACTCACCAAACCAACAGGATACAGGAGAATAATACTTATATTTTCTTTCTCTATCATCCTTTAGCATTTTTACCTTTGTGGTTTTATCATACAAGTATTTGTTCATTGATTTACTTATTATATACAGTATATTACTATTTTATATTATAATAATATATATAACATCTATAATTACATATGTGGTGTTGTAGGTTTTTCATGCATGATTTTAATTTAACTGATGAAGTGCATGATCAACGGAAAGAATGCCAAAGCCTTTGACTATGTGGATCACAATAAACTGTGGAAAATTCTGAAAGAGATGGGAATACCANGGATGGCATCACTGACTCGATGGACGTGAGTCTGAGTGAATTCTGGGAGTTGGTGATGGACAGGGAGGCCAGGCATGCTGCTGTTCATGGGGTCGCAAAGAGATAGACACAACTGAGCAACGGAACTGAACTGATTCATGAAATTGATACAGTTACCGACTGGAAATGCCAACCAGTCAATCCCACAGGAGATCAGTCCTGAATATTCAGTGGAAGAACTGATGCTGAAGCTGACACTCCAATACTTTGGCCACATGATGTGAAGAACTGACTCACTGGAAAACCCTGATGCTGGGAAAGATTGAAGGCAGGAGGAGAAGGGGATGACGGAGGATGAGATGGTTGGATAGCATCACTGATGTGGTGGACATGAGTTTGAGTAAGCTCCAGGGGTTGGTAATGGACAGGGAGGCCTGGCATGCAGCAGTTCATGGGGTCACAAAGAGTAGGACACAGAACTGAACTGAGTGCCGGCTCTGAAATCTCCTTGAATTCCAACCCCCCAGGTTCCCCTACTCTCCTCTCAGAATCTCTTCTCGGGCATTCCCAGCACCTCCTCATGCAGAGGTGCCCAGGCCAGCGGCTCCCTCCTCCTTTGTCACTCACACTGGATCCTACCCTGGTTCAGGCCCTATGTCCCCTGCACCACCCACCTACCTACCCAGATCCTGCTCCCTCCAGTTCCTTCTCTACAACTTAATGCAATATCCATTTACCAGCTGGGTTTGATTCTGTCCCTGCCCCTGTGCAGGGACCCTCTGTGGCTGCGGGAAGCCCCACATGACTGCTTCCCAGCCTCATGTGGCGCCTCCCCCCAGTCCCTCAGGCTGCAGGCCCCAGTGAGGAGCCCACACCGCCTTCTGCCTTCCAACAGATTTCTGTTTGGCCCAGAATGGGACCCAAGTGTTTCCTCCTCTTCTGCACAGTGGCAAGCTCCTGAAGAGCACAGCTTCCACAGTATCAGGTACCTCATGTGTTACCAAAACAGATCACACACTGAATGAACGTTTATACAGTGAATGAGTGAGAAAGCTATTGACTGAACGAGCAAATGAATCAATAAGTCAATCCATCAATGTGCAATCTGACAGGTCGAAAGCACTTCGGCTGACATTGACTGAGATAACCGGCTTCCCAGGTGGCGCTAGTGGTAAAGAATCCGCCTGCCAATGCCCGAGACGCAAGAGATGAGAGTTTGATCCCTGGGTCGGGAAGATCCCTTGGAGTAGGAAGGCACAACCCACTCCAGTATTCTTGCCTGGGAGATCCCATGGACAGAGGAACTTGGTGGGCCACAGTCCATTGGATCACAAACAGTTGGACCAGTTCACCTCGGGCTCTTGCATGCACGTGCGCACGCGCGCGCGTGCACGCACACACACACACACACACACACACACACACAGTGAGATAACTAATCACCTCCCTCCTTTCTTCTTTCCCTCCCTCCTTTTCCTCCCTCCTTTCTCATGGCTGGGAAGCAGTCATGTGAGGCTTCCTGCAGCCAAAGAGGGTCCCTGCACAGGGGCAGGGACAGGATCACACCCACCTGGTAAATGGATATTGCATTAAGTTGTAGAGAAGAACTTGGAGGGAGCAGGACCTGGGTGGGTAGGTGGGTGGCGCAGGGGACATAGGGCCTGAACCAGGGTAGGATCCAGTGTGAGTGACAGAGGAGGAGGGAGCCGCTCGCCTGGGCATCTCTGCCTTCCTTCCTACATGATCCTTCTTTCCATTTTTCCTTCCTTCTTTCCCTCCTTCCTTCCTCTCAGATAATCTAGGAAGGTGTTCGTAGACTTTACCAGACTGTCAACTCCTCTAATATTGTGCCACTGCTGTGTGGGGTTTTAGGGGTTTTTTTTGTTTTTTTTTTAAGTGACCAGCCGTTGATGAATCTTACTAATGTTTGATCCCGTTTAGGACTTGACGCTATTTCTGCCATCTTAATCTGAGCTTTGGGTTTCTTCTTGCTGATGCACTTACTTTAACAGTAATTTTACATGGAGTTAAGGAGAGTCGACAAACTCTTTCAATCTTTGTATGTGTGAAACTGTCTTAATTTCATCCTTACTCTCTCGAATGGTATTTTAGCTGTGTATAAAATTTAAGGTAGTTACTTTTTCTTAACACTTTTAAGATACTGATCCACTGTCTTGTGTCCTTTATGGCTGATTAATTCCACCGTCAACCCAAAGGTTGCTTCATGGTGCTCTGTCCTTCCTGGTAGTCTGAAATATTTTTTGTTTTCTTTAATGGTCTTCAGTTTTCTCGTGATATATCTAAGTGGGATTTTCATAGTTTATCTCAATTTGAGATACATTTACAGTCATAACAATTTTCAACTCACGAATCTCTTCTTTAATGTTCTAGTTTAAAATTCATCATCTCTCTAAAGCTTTCCACTTTATTTACCCAAAATTCATAACTTCCTTCTTCTTTATATCCAGCTGTTTTTATTTTGGCTTTTCTATTTTTAAAAAATAACTTCTTTAAAATTTGTCATTATCTTGCTTACTTCTTCATACATCCAGAATATACTCACTTTCTCCCTTCTCATACTGTTATATAAGTTTAGTTTAATCTGGAATGAATATATGTTCCAACTTTATATTTTGTTGACTGTCTTTTTAGCATTTGATTCTTTCATGTGTTACAAAACTTTTATGTGCAGACTTAAGTGTAAAGCTTTTTTCTGTTTCTCTCCCTCTTTCCCAATCTGTAATCACGCCTCTTGCTAGTAGATTTGTGTCATCTTTTCTCAACTCCTCAGCCCCCATCCAGAACCAGGCACCAGCTGCCAGCAGATTTCATTTACTTTTTCAGTAGTGGAAGACTTGAGTCTGGCCCTCACTCTAAGCGTTACGCCTGTCCTAATCTCCACCCTGTGGGAGACTCTTCCTATTCCCCTCTACTCAACACAACCTAGCTCTTGGCCACCGCTGCTTTAGTAAACGGGATCTCCGGAGGCCTGCAGCTTTTGGCCCATCCACTGCCTGGTATTCCTATTCTGCTTCTGCTCTCTAAAGATTAGATGTTTATCTAGTCTTTAGGCCCAGATCTGACTTCCTTGAATTCTCCCCTCCTGTGGTTTATCCATCCTTGCTCTGTGTTTGGCGCCTGGTATGCCTTTGTGTGCTCCAGGGTGTAAATGTGCAGGGCTTTCGTGGGCAGAGGTGATAAAGCTCTCCAGGAGCCCTGAGGGTCCCCACAGGGAGCAACTAGTCCAGACAGCTCTGGTTGGGGAAGCTTTCAAGGAGAGGAGGAAACTGAAGCTGGTCCTGCAGGACAGAGCTTGTTTGGACAGTGAGAAGGAAGGGGCTGTGTTGTAGACAGGAGTCACAAGAACAGAGGTGTGGAGAGGAGAGAAGGGAGACTAACCGGACGGACTCATTAGCAAGCACATCTGGTGAGAAGGCAAGATCTATAAGGAAATCAGGAAAAGGCAAAGTTGGGAAAATTCTTGAGGCCAGATGATGGACATACTGGCTTTCTGGACTCAGATTCAGACCCCAAAGTAATGGAAAGATATTGAATATTTTACATCTAGAAACAGAACGGCTATTACTGATTGAAAGCTTATTTTTGCCAAACACTATGCTAAGTGCTTTGGATAAATTATCTCAAGTGAGCCTCTAGCAACCTTACAGGATAGGTACTATTATTACACATATTTGATAGATTAAAACGTTGAATTTAGAGAGATTGAACAATTTACCTGAAATCACAAAGAAGTAGAGTGGGCGGAATCATGGTCAAAAATTCTGAGGTCCCAATTCCGGGAACCTGTAAACAATACCTTATGAGGAAGAAACGAGTGAAGTGAAAGTCACTCAGTCGTGTCCGACTCTTTGTAGCCCCATGGACTGTCCATGAGATTCTCCAGACCAGAACCCTGGAGTGGGTAGTCTTTCCCTTCTCCAGGGGATCTTCCCAGCCCATGGATCAAACCCAGGTCTCCCGCATTGCAGGTGGATCCTTTACCAGCTGAGCCACCAGGGAAGCCCATGAGGAAGAAGAGTCTTCCCAAATGTGATTAAGTTAAGGACGATGACCATGGGACATTATCCTGGATTATCCAGCGGGTCTTAAATTTAATCACAAGTGTCCTGATAAGAGAGAAGCAGATGGCGGTGTGGCGGTGGTGGGCACGCACGTCTGTGGAAGCAGAGANGCACACTGCAACTAAAACACAAAGAGCTAAATAAATAATAAAATTAATTAATTAATTTAAAAAGAGTAAGAAAAATACAAGTTTTATTTTAAAAGAATTAAAGCTCTAGATTTTCCTAGCAGCAGACTTAATTTGGTGACAATAACTTGGAGGGAGCAGCTGGTATACCCTGGGCCTTTCAAAAAACCAGCTTCCTTAATCTAGCACAGTAACCCTACCAGATACTATTGCCCCATTTTACTGATAATATAGCCGAAGGTTTAGTCACTTGCCCAAAAGCACACAGCTGAATACTGACAGAGCAGAATTTGGAAGCCAGGTCTGCCTGAATCTCAACACCTGTGATTTATTTACTTCCCAATCTGAGAAAAGAATCACCTTTCTAGAAGACATTCGTGAGAGATAATTTGACACACCATATATATTTTCAGATTTCACCATAATTTTCAACATATTTACACATCTAGATAACATCATAAAACCAAGATGCCTGGAATGATGGGAAAAACACCAGCTGAGTCTTTGACGTGCAGCAGGACTCTTAGTCCCCAGGTCACATTCCTTCTCTTGCAGGTGACTGAATTATTATTAGAAAATTCAGGGCCAGAGGTAGGACTCAATATAATAATTCTCATTAGCACTAAATTTAATCAAGCCATTCAGCTGTTTGATCAGTATGACCAGATGATGCAATTCATAAGCTCTGGAGACGTGACTCAGGACTTGACTGATTTAATTAGGTGAATAAATTATACTTTATTGGCACCTTTGTAAATGAGATCCATTGTGTTTGGTTTTTCTATGATAAAAAGAGGTATATATAATGTTCTGGAGCAAATGTCCAAGCAATTTTAAATGAGTGTTTGAATTTCTGAGCCGTAAATTCAATCCTACAGTATTTCTTCCATTCACATACATATTTACCATCAGTCTTACCACAAACATGAACAGGGTCATAAGGAAAATTGATACCTCTATGAAATGAGTTTTAAATTTACTTTTTAAAATATTCATTTATTTGGCAGTGCTGGGTCTTAGCTGTGGCACATGGGATCTTTGATCTTTGTTGTGGGATCTAGTTCCCTGACCAGGGATGGAACCCAAAACCCCCTGCACTGGGAATGTGAAGTCTTAGTCACTGGACCACCAGGGAAGTCCCTGGTAAACTTAGACTAATTGTGTATCTTGCTCCCAGGATGTTGTCCTCTCCATTGGGTCTGGTTTGGGAAACTCAGGATACTTTACAGCTTCTATTCCCATAGACATGAAATAGGAACTCCGAACTGCGGCCACTTCGAAAATATTTTCTCCAGCCCTGCAAAATGGAGAAAAAGCTTCAAGGTTAAAGGTCCTGAAAGTGAAAGTGAAGTCGCTCAGCCATGTCCGACTCTTTGCGACCCCATGGACTGTAGCCTATCAGGCTCCTCCGTCCATGGGATTTTCCAGGCAAGAGTGCTGGGGTGGACTGCCATTTCCTAGGCCCTACTAAAAAGACCAGTTATTTTTTAGTCACTAAGTCATGTCCAATTCTTTGCAACTCATGGACTCTAGCATACCAGACTCCTCTGTCCTCTGCTACCTCCCAGAGTTTGCTCAAATTCATGTTCATTGAGTCGGTGATGCTATCTTACCATCTCATCCCACCTCCTTCTCTTATTGCTTTCAAACTTTCAGAGCATCAGGATCTTTTCCAGTGAGTCAGTTCTTCACATCGGTGGCCAAAGTATTCGAGTTTCAGCTTCAGCCACAGTCCTTCCAATGAATATTCGGGTTGACTTCCTTTAAGATGGATTGGTTTGATCTCTTTGCTGTCCAAGGGACTCTCAAGAGTCTTCTCCAGCACCAGAAAGACCAAAACCAGCAGAGTGCCTCTTTCCTAATTATAACAACCAAATCCAAATGTGAAAACCCTTCCTCGAACAAAAAGGCAAAATCTTTGCTGGGGGTTATCTTTCGGAGCCTGATTTATGAAATGAGAACCAGATCAAACTGAACTCACTCAACCAGCTTGGGAGGATGAGCTCATGATATTATCTCTGTGACCATGTTAGGTTTCTCAGCTGGCAAATGGATAGAACAAGATAATGCAATTTGCTGAGGGGATGTGAAAGTTGTTCAGTCATGTCCGACTCTTTGCGTTCCCATGGACTATATAGTACATGGAATTTTCCAGGCCAAAACACTGGAGTGGGGAGCCTTTCCCTTCTTCAAGGGATATTCCCAACCCAGAGATCAAACCCAGGTCTCCCACATTGCAGGCGGGTTCTTTACCATCTGAGCCACCTCTCCAGCGGATATTCTTGATCCAGGAATCGAACCCGGGTCTCCTGCATTGCAAGCAGATTCTTTACCAGCAGAGCTACCAGGAAAGATGTGGGGACTGGAGCTCTGAATTCAGATGTTCTGCAGAGGGTGGAGGAGGAAACAAGAAGATGAGTCATTCACGTGGGCTAGAAGGAGCTGTGTGATGCAGTTGGAACCCCTGACATGGCAGGGAAAAGGATCTTCATTTTCACCTCCCCCGGATGTGCCTCTGGATGCTGAGAACTCAGAAGCCCAGGAGAGATTGCCTCTCGCTGACTTCTCCATCTCTGATCAAGCCAGCAAGTGTGCCTATAGGATGGATTAGAACATTCATGGAGATCACAAAGGGGGACTTCCCTGGTGGCTCAGTGGTAAAGATCTGCCTGCCAAAGCAGGAGACATGGGATCAATCCCTGATCTGGGTAGCTCCCACATGCCTTGGAGCAACTAAGCCTGAGTGCCAAAATTGTTGAGCCAGCATTCTAGAGCCCAGGAGTCACAACTACTGAGCCCAGATGATATGACTACTGAGGCCTGAACGCCTAGAGCCTGTACTCCACAGCAAGAGAAGCTGCTGCAATGAGAAGCCTGTATGCCGCAACTAGAGAATGGCCCCTGCCCAGTGCAACTAGAGAAAGCCAGCACCGAAATGAGGACCACAGATCCAAAAAATAAATTAATTAACTAATTAAATTTTTTAAAATGCACAGGGCCAGGGTACCAGGTAGGATCAGGCAGAATTAGCAAAACCTCTTATTAGAGTTAGCTTAAACAAACAACGGTTTGTTTGACTCACATAACAAGGAGTATAGAGTTAGGGAGAACAGGATTCATACAGTGGCTCAATTCTGTCCTAAGAAATGATTCAGCAATAAAAAGGAATGAAAATGGATCATTTGTGGAGATGTGGATGGACCTAGAGACCACCATACCGAGTGAAGTAAGTCAGAAAGAAAAAACCAAATATTATATATTAATGCATATATATGGAATCTAGATAAGTGATACAGATGCCCTTATTTGCAAAACAGAAATAGAGACGCAGCTGTAGAGAACAAACATATGGGCCCCAGGAGGAGACAGAAAGGGGTGGGATGAATTGGGAGATTGGGATTGAAGTATGTACATTACTGATATATGTATAAGATAGATAACAAATCAGAACCTAGTATAGTGCAGGGAACTCTAGTCAGTGCTACGTAGTGACCTGAAAGGGTTGGAAACACAAGAAAGAGGAGATGTATGTATAGACATAGCTGATTCACTGTGCTGTAGAGTAGCAACTAACCCAACATTGTTATGCTTCTATACTTCAATAAAAATTAATTTAAAATAAAATTTTTAAATATTAAAAACATGAACCTAAGATCGTTGCATTTTTCTGCCCCCATCATCAGCAGGTTGGCTTATGTCTTCATAGTGAAATTGTTTTTGTACTTCCAGGTATCTTGTCTATTTTCTAGGCAAGTGGAAGGGAGGAGGGCAGAGGGCAGCAAGCCTGCCTATGGAGCTTGGGGTTTTTAAGAAGGGATGTCCCCACCAGCAGATGTTTCACTAGACTCTGGGTCACAGGCCCGCCAGTGAGTACATCTGGGGGTGAGGCCACTGTGATGTCTCAGCAGGCTGACTTTACTAGGCTGTGCGAACTGGGGGAGGCAGGAGGGGGGAGAGTCTGCCAAGCTGGCCACTGCCTAGCATCCAGCAGGACTAACTGCTCCACCTGTGGATGTGGTTTCCGAGAGGGGGTAGATAGGAGGGGGTCCAAACAGCCCACTGAGAGGGAGGAAGGAAGTAGAACAGACTCCTGACTCCCATCTTCCACCTTCCACTAGTCATAGCTCCACCCCACGTATGTGAACCCCTTGCACCCTTGATGTGTAGCAGGGAGCTGAGTGGTCCTCATTCCTCCAGCCTCCTTCATCTCTGGCCGGCAGGGTCACTTGGGGCAGAGGGCAGGAGCCTCACCTCAGGTTGTTCCAAAAGGTGTGCCAGGCTGTGCCCGTAAGGCACGGCCAGGAGGAAATCACATGCGTTGGGTCTTCCTGATGTCGGTCCAAGTGCTCCAAGGGCAGGCGGCATTTCTACACCCTGGAAGTCTCAGTCATGCCCAGCTCCTTGCAACTCCATGGACTGTAGCCCGCCAGGCTCCTCTGTCCATGGGATTTCCCAGGCAAGAATACTGGAGTGGGGTGCCATGCCCTCCTCCAGGTGACCCTCTTACCCACAGATCAAACTTGGGCAAATTCTTTACAGTCTGAACTACCATGGAAACCCTACACCTTGACTCCCTTTCAACTCACCCTTATTCTCTAGCAACAAACGAACCCCCAGAGTAAAAATCAAATGACCTCCTGTATAGCACAGGGAACTCTACCCAACGATCTGTAATAACATACAAGGGAAAAGAATCTTAAAAAGATTGGATATATGTGTCACTGATTCACTTTGCTGTACCTCCAGAAACTAACATAATGTTAAAAAGCAACTATAATTGAAAATAAAACTTTTAAAAATAATCAAATCATTCCAAAAAGATCTTTGGTTATCTTTCTATGTCAGATTATTTGTCTCATTTCAGTTTTTTTTTTTTTAAACCATTTGGATTTTGAAATAGCCATTGTCCACCTTAGAAAAGTACAGACAAGTCCCATTTCCTCCATTAGCACTGTCTTTAGAATGTATCTCAAGTGGAAAGTTGGATATATTGACACAAGCCAACCATTCACATCAACTTTTAACAACGACTCACGAGGACATTTGAGATTAACATGTGAAAGATGTTTTTATCAGCAGCTCAGTGACTGCTTCTGAGATCAGGCAGTAGTGACAGGAATTAGGTTTTTTTTTTCATGGGTTGAAATTTCTGTGTAGATCTGTTCTAGAAGGACAAACCAATAACATGTCTGCTTCTTTATGGTGTATATTTTTTCTTCAGAGAATATTCTGGGGTTTTTAGTTTCATTTCAACAGACTAAAGCAAAGTCCAGGCTTTTTTTTTAAAGCATTTTTTTTTTCCTATCCAGAACTTTTTAAAAAAGAGGAGACATCTGTAACAGAAACACTGATAATTGGGTCCACGTGTCCCTGGGGAATTGAGTCCTCTTTTGAGATCAATAAGAAGAGATGCTTGTGATGAAAACATCAGCAGGGGATGTGCTGTGAAATTAGTTTGAAATCTCCCAAAGCTTTCACAGATGCAGGGATAGGACTCTGGGTCACCAACATTCTCCCTGGCTTTAATATATTTCAGAGAAAAATCATTCCACCAAGTCAGAAAGCCCTGGAGGCTCTGAATGTGTGCTTCCTGTATCCGATTCTGCACTCTTGAAAGCTGCTTGGTAACATGTCCCTGGTGGCTCAGATGGTAAAGCATCTGCCTGCAATGCAGGAGACCTGGATTCAATCCCTGGGTCAGGAAGATCCCTTGGAGAAGGAAATGGCCACCCACTTCAATATTCTTGCCTGGGGAACTCCCAGGAACAGAGGAACCTGGTGGGTTGCAATCCATGGAATCAAAAAGAGTCAGACACGACTGAGTGACTAACACTTTCACTTTCCCATTGTAACTATTCTAACTATCCTTGAATTAGAGATACCATTTTAGTCTGGGGGGAGCAGATGTACCGTAGCATGAATCACTTCCCCAGCTGAACCCAACTTTGACAAGCCTTTATGTGTGAAAGCTGACATTTGGAGAATTAATAAATACTGTGATGCTTATTCACATTCCAAAAGAGACTCCCTTTCTTTCTTCGAATGTTAGCTCTCCTGGTCCACAGTGTTATATTTGCTTACAGATCACAAGCTATAAAAATCTAGCCCCCAAACTGACACTACAGGTGGAGCTGAACGGGATTTAAAAGCTGCCTTATGCAAGCATGAGCGATGTAAAGAGGAAGTGTTAGGTTTGCGCTGGAGATTCCGAATCAGAGGTGATATTTTCTGTTAATTTTTAAAAAAGGAATACAATTTACCAGAATCATACCCCAGTGACTGAAGGAAGTGTCTGTGACGTGAAATGCCTTTTAACTTCTCTTTGAAAGGAACATAGATATTAAGGTGAAGCTTGAGGGGACTCCCCTGGTAGTCCAATTGTAACAAATCCACCTTCCAGTGGAGGAGGGATTCGGGTTTAATCCCTGACCTGGAAACTAAGATCCCACATGCCACAGGGCAAATAAGCCTGCATGCCACAACTTGAGAAGTCTGCAGGCCTAAACAAAGACCTAGCTTAGCTAAAAAGAAGAAGAAACAAAAAGGCCTGTCCCCAGGGATTTCTTCCCTTATCCCTCACCAAAACCCCCCAAAAACAGGTACATTCTGCCAAACACTTTTTTTTCTTTTCTCTGGACTTTATTATTATTATTTACCATTTTAAAAATTTAAGTGCAGTTAATTTACAATGTTGTGTTAGTTTCAGGTATACAGCAAAGTCATTCAGATATATACTGTATAACACAATAGGTCCTTGTTGTTTGTTTATTTTATGTATAGTAGTGTGTATATTGGAGAAGGAAATGGCATCCCACTCCGGTGTTCTTGCCTGGAGAATCCCAGGGACAGGGGAGCCTGGTGGGCTGGCGTCTATGGGGTCGCACAGAGTTAGACACAACTGAAGCAACTTAGCAGCAGCAGCAGTATATGTGGAGAAGGCAATGGCAACCCACTCCACTACTCTTGCCTGGGAAATCCCATGGACGGAGGAGCCTGGTAGGCTGCAGTCCATGGGGTTGCTAAGAGTCGGACATGACTGAGAGGCTTCACTTTCATTTTCACTTCCATGCACTGGAGAAGGAAATGGCAACCCACTCCAGTGTCCTTGCCTGGAGAATCCCAGGAACGGGGAAGCTTGGTGGGCTGCTGTCTCTGGGGTCGCACAAAGTCGGACACGACTGAAGCGACTTAGCAGCAGCAGCAGCAGCAGCAGTGTGTATATGGGCCTTCCCGGGTAGCTCAGATGGTAAATAATCCACCTGCAATGTGGGAAGCCTGAGTTCAATCCCCGGGTTGGGAAGATCCTCTAGAGGAGGGCATGGTAACGCACTCCAGTACTCTTACCTGGAGAATCCCATGGACAGAGGAGCCTGGAGGGCTACAGCCCATAGAGTCGTGAAGTCAGACACGACTGAGTGACTAAGCATAGCACAGCGCAGTGTGTTTATGTCAATCCCAAACTCCTAATTTATCTCCCTCACCCCACCCCACTGGCTTTCCCAGGTGGCGCTAGTGGTAAAGAACCTGCCTGCCAGTGCCTGAGACATAAGAGATGTGGCTTCCATCCCTAGGTCGGGAAGATTCCCTGGAGTAGGGTGTGGCAAACCATTCCAGTATTCTTGCCTGGAGAATCCCATGGACAGAGGAGCCTGGCGGGCTCCAGTCCATAGAGTCACCAACAGTTGGACACAACCGAAGCAGCTGAGCATGCATGCACCACACTATCCCGCTACCCTCCTTTCTATGTCTGGGAGACTATTCATGTTATCTAAATAAATCCATGTATTAATATATCATTTTAAAAGATTCCACATTAAGGGATATCATATGATATTTGTCTTTGGCTTTCTTCGCTTAGTATGATAATCTCTAGGTCCAGTAATGTTGCTGCAAATGGCATTATTTTATCTTTGTGGCTGAATAATATTGTATTGTGTATATACGCTACATCTTCTTTGCTCATTCATTTGCTGATGGACACTTAGGTGGCTTCCATGTCTTAGTTATTGTAGGTAGTACTGCTATGAATATTGGGGTGCATATATCTTTTTGAATTAGAGTTTTATCCAGATATACGCCCAGTAGTGGGACTGAGGGATAATATGACAACTCTATTTTTAGTTAGCCTTTTAAGGAACTTCCATACTGTTCTCCATGTACCAACTTACATTCCCACCAACAATGTAAGAGGGTTTCCTCTTCTCGACACTCTCTCCAGCATTTATTATTTGTAAATTTTTAAATGATGGTCATTGTGATTGGTGTGGGGTGATACCTCATTTTAGTTTTGATCTGCATTTCTCTAAGTAACAATGCTGAGCATCTTTTCATGGGCCTGTTGGCTTTCTGTATGCCTTTTTTGGAGAAATGTCTATTTAGGTCTTCTGCCCATTTTTTGACTGGGTTGTTTGGACTTTTTATATTCAAATTGTTTAAGCTGTTTTTTGTATATCCTGAAAATTAATCACTTGTCTGTAACATCATCTGAAAATATCTTGTCCTAGTCCATAGATTATCTTTACATTTTGTTTATTGTTTAAGCTGGATTTAGAAAAGGCCAAGGAACCAGAGATTAAATTGGCAATATCTGTTGGATCATAGAAAAAGCAAGTGAATTCCAGAAAAAACATCTACTTCTGTTTCATTGGCTACGCTCAGGCCTTTGACTATGTGGATCACAGTCAACTGTGGAAAATTCCTCAAGATATGGGAATACCAGACCACCTTACCTGCCTCCTGAGAGATCTGTATGCAGGTCAAGAAGCAACAGTTAGAACCAGACATGGAGCAATGAACTAATTCCAAATTGGGAAGGAGTCCGTCAAGGTTGTATATTGTCACCCTGCTTATTTAACTTATATGCAGAGTACATCATGTGAAATGCCAGGCTGGATGAAGTACAAGCTGGAATCAAGATTGCCAGGAGAAATATCAATAACCTGAGTTATGCAGATGACACCACCTTTATAGCAGAAAGCAAAGAGGAACTGAAGAACCTCTTGATGAATGTTAAAGAGAAGAGTGAAAAGACTTAAAATTCAACATTCAGAAAACTAAGATCATGGCATCCAGTTCCATCACTTCATGGCAAATAGATGGAAAACAATGGAAACAGTGACAGACTTTATTTTCTTGGGCTCCAAAATCACTGTAGATGGTGACTGCAGCTATGAAATTAAAAGACACTTGCTCCTTGGAAGAAAAGCTAAGACGAATGTAGACAGCATATTTAAAAGGCAGAGACATTACTTTGCCAACAAAGTTCCATCTAGTCAAAGTGATGGTTTTTCCAGGAGTCATGTCTGAATGTGAGAGTTGTGCTATAAAGAAAGCTGAGTGCCAAAGAATTGATGTTTTTGAACTGTGGTGTTGGAGAAGACTCTAAAGAGTCCCTTGGACTACAAGGAGATTCAACCAGTCAATCCTGAAGGAAATCAGTGCTGAATATTCATTTGAAGGACTGATGCTGAAGCTGAAGCTCCAATACTTCGGACACCTGAGGCGGAAAACTGACTCACTGGAAAAAACCCAGATGGGAAAGACTGAAGGCAGGAGGAGAAGGGGAGGACAGAGGATGAGATGGTTGGATGGCATCACTGACTTGATGGACATGAATTTGAGCAAATTTCAGAAGATAGTGATGGACAAAGAGGCCTGGTGTTCAGCAGTTCATGGGGTTGCAAACAGTTGGACACGACTTAGTGACTGAACTGAGCTGATGGTTTCCTTACTGTCCAAAACGGAGACCTTGTGTTCTACTGTTATTGTTGGTGGTGGTCCCAAGAAAAGTGAAGGAATGGGTGGAGAGACTGGGAAATCTTCCACAAGGGTCCAGGAGCTGCCAACAAAATATAAGATGTTCTTCAACCAAACTTGCCCACTTCATCCTGCCTCCTCTTCCCCTTCCTTCCTACAACCCCACACCTGGTATGGCCTCAACTTTCTCTTTTGTCACATGCATATTTTGGCAAAAATCAGTTCTGTTGGAAACATCCCCCTAACTGGAGGTAGCCTGTTGTTAGAGGGGTCTGGGGCATGTGCCTTACATCTATGAAGCAAAGTTGTTCATAAGGCAACTACCAAGATTGCTTCTGGCATGAGTGTTCTATTATTCTAATTTAAAATCCATAACCTGATGTTCTAAAAAGTGAAGATAGTCTTTATTTTGCTATGTTTTCAGACATAAGGGACAAGCTATGAATAACCTCATTTAAAATTTTAAGCTTCCAAATCTCTATTTTGGAAGCTATTTCAAGTTTCCCATACTCCCCAAAGAAATCTCTTCTTTAGTAGGAGGAAAGAAATATAGAAGGGGAGGAAAGAGAAAAAATAAGTGTAAGTTGGTTCCAGACAGGGTTGTGTGAGGACAGAGTCACTAGATTTAGCAAAGAAAATAGAGGGCACTTGGTTCCTTTTTTGAATTTTGGATAAACTACAAATTATTTTAGCATAAGTATATCCCCTGTACTATTTGAGATATACTAAAACAAATAAACAGAACAAAAAGTTGTTTTATGAAATTCAAATTTAACTAGATGCCCTACATATTTTATGTGGCAATCTTATTTAAAATTAACTAAATAGTTTGCTAAAATTCTGTGTTTAGTAAATGCTAGTTCCCTGTTATTCATTTAGTGTGCCTTGCAAGTGTTTATTTTCTAGTCTATAAGATATAACTGAGTATAAAACACAATCCTATTTCTTTAAGACAAATATTTATGGGGGAAAATCCAAATACTGTACATCATCCCTGGATGGGAAATGATTTTTAAATTGTTTTATAGGAAAAATAAATAATGCTGCTCATGTAAATACAATATGCTGTACATTATATATGAGGAAACAGTTCTAGAGTTGAAATAATAGACAACCAGTGTTGAAAAATTATAAAATCATATAGTCAAAAAATATACATCACATCAGTGAATAATAGTGGAGTGCAGAAGAAGAAATACCACAAATATGCTAGTAAATTGAATCTATTCCTTATATGTATCATTATGAAGACAAATGCCAGTATGATAGTTCATAGAATATTGGTGACTAAAAAGCAAAGCACGCTATAAAATAAGCAACATTAGCATGAATTCCTATATTATACTTGGAATTCCTATATTATACAAGCAACAAAACCAACAAAAATATAAATTTTGAGTGAATTCACACCCAGGTTGTCAGATTAATGTAGACGAAACTATTATTTCAGTAGAAAATGTAGGTGGGGAAAACCCAACTTGGTGAAATCCCAAGGCATGCTCATGCATGCAGAAAAATATGTATATTTTCCAATTAGAATAGAACAGGCCATAGGGTATCATTAAATGAAATCTTTGGAAAGCTAGCTTGATCATGGACTTGCAAGAATTTCTATTACTATTTGAGACATACCTTGCAGCAGCAATAAATATAAATACAGGCAGGAAGTCACCCAAATGCTACCTGTAATTGTCTGGGTATCCCATGTCTTACTATTTATGCAAAGTAAATCATCCTAAGATATGCGGTTGCTGTCTTTGAGGTCTTGGGTTTGACCTCTTGGCCACTGGGAACTAACAACATGGCTGCTGTCTTGAAATCCACTATCCAGCTCATATCAGAGGTGGGAGGCAAATACTGGCTTTCAACTTATAACACGGGTTGCTGGGACATACAGTCATTTTTAAATATTTACTATTTTTATTTTTGGCTGTGCCAGGTCTCAGTTGCGACACATGGGATCTTTAGTTGTGGCATACAAACTCTTAGCTGTGGTATGTGGGATCTAGTTCCCTGATCAGGGATAGAACCCAGGCACCCTGCACAAGGAGGCTGGAATCTTAGCCACCAGACCACAAGGAAGTCCCTGTATGGTAATCATTAGAAGAGATGCTTTTGGGAAAAGCTAGGAAACATGTCACAAGTTTAATGAAGTGGGAAGTGAAAACTTTGATTAGAGGTTGATCAGCAATAAAACATAAACAACAATAATTCCATGTCAGCTATACATTTCTAAATTCAGACCTTAAAAGGAAAGACAAAACCACAGAATTTTCTGACAACTTTGAGAGAAATAGTAAGAAGTTATTCACCTGATGGTTAGATAAATAAAAGGAGGGACTTCCCTGATGGTCCAGTGAATGGAATGCTGAGCTCCCAATGTAGGGGCACAGGTTTGATCCCTAGTTGGGGAATTAAGATCTCACGTGCTATGTGG
>SJYV01032431.1:0-60150 GCA_006410875.1 Neotragus pygmaeus | reverse complement strand
ATGCCATCCAGCCATCTCATCCTCTGTCATCCCCTTCTCCTCCTGCCCTCAATTTTTCCCAGCATTAGGGTCTTTTCAAGTGAGTCAGCTCTTCGCATTAGGTGGCCAAAGTATTGGAGTTTCAGCTTCAACATCTGGGTCCTTCCAATGAACACCCAGGACTGATCTCCTTTAGGATGGATTGGTTGGATCTCTTTGCAGTCCAAGGGACTCTCAAGAGTCTAATCCAATACCACAGTTCAAAAGTATCAATTTTTTGGTGCTCAACTTTCTTTATAGTCCAACTCTCACATCCATACATGAATCTTAACATTTAAATCAGATTTATTTTCTTATTCTCTACCATGTCATCATAAATTTGAGTCTATTTCTAGAAAAAAAGAAAATGATGTTCTTGTAATATTGACAGATTTATTCAGTGATTTAAAAGATTTGATTTTTATTCATGAGACTGAGTGCTGTTACTGAAAATTATATTTACTAGACAATGTTTGGAAAACAAACAGGTGAGTTGACTTTAATGATATAAACTAAGGTGGAAGCAGTGACAGATTACCTGTTCTTGGGCTCTAAAATCCCTGCAGATGGTGACTGCAGCCATGAAATTAGAAGATGACTGCTTCTTGGCAGGAAAGCAATGACAAACCTAGACAGTGTATTAAAAAGCAAAGACATCACTTTGCCAACAAAGGTCCATATAGCTAAGGCTATGGTCTTTCCTGTAGTCATGTACAGATGTGAGAGTTGGCCCATAAAGAAGGCAGAGGGCCAGAGAATTGATGTGTTTGAACTCTGGTGCTGGAGAAGATTCTTGAGAGTCCCTTGGAACTGCAAGGAGATCCNGCTAAGGCTATGGTCTTTCCTGTAGTCATGTACAGATGTGAGAGTTGGCCCATAAAGAAGGCAGAGGGCCAGAGAATTGATGTGTTTGAACTCTGCTGCTGGAGAAGATTCTTGAGAGTCCCTTGGAACTGCAAGGAGATCCAACCAGTCAATCCTAAAGGAAATAAACCCTGAGTATTCATTGGAAGGACTGATGCTGAAGCTGAAGCTCCAATACTTTGGCCACCTGATGTGAACAGCCAACTCACTTGAAAAGACCCTGATGCTGGGAAGATTGAAGGTAGAAGGAGAAGAGGGCAACAGAGGATGAGATGGTTGGAATGGCATCACCAATTCAATGGACATGAACTTGGGAAAACTCTGGGAGATGATGAGGGATAGGGAGGCCTGGTATGTTGCAGTCCATGAGGTCACAAAGAGTCAGATACAACTTGGCAACTGAACACACACCCAAGTTTGCCAAAGGGAGTTGATTTTATTCAAGAATTTAGGATTATTAAACCACTGACGCTAATCTCACAAATCTGCTGCTGCTAGCTCTAGTCAATTTAACCAGGACAAAAAGACTGAACAAAATCCTCCTCTCCCTTTTTTTGTGTGACCCAAAGCCGGTAAGAGCACTGCCCAGTTAGACAGTGGAATATTGAACAGTAACATTGGGCAGTTTCTGGATGATCCAGGAGGCAAAATTTTTAGAGATTTAATCTTGTAACCCATCACCCTGAGAGCTAATGACATTGAATTTAGACAACTTGAGAATGTTCATTTTCATTTTGCAGAAGCAAACAGTTAAGGTCAATTGCAATTGCTCTATGTCCCTACATTATTGCTCCTAAAAGCTTCTCAGAAGCCCTTCTTGACCCTGAGAGCCCTAACTTGAATCATCCTCCCAGCTCCATTCCCACCTTCCAGTTGTTTGTTGTTGTTTAGTTGTGTGACTGTTTTATGATCCATGAACTAACCTTGCTGTGCCTTTCTCTAATTCTGGAACTAGGAGCAGTATAGCTGTCTTCTGTACTATCTCTCCAGCACCCTCTACTGACAAAGCTTCAGTGTCAGTGGGTAAAGGGAGAAAAAATGAAGGGCTCAGATCCATTTTTGCAGACTGTGCCACACAAGGTTCTCCAAAGAACCAGCTGGATATCTGGATAGAAGTAAACAGGAAGGGATTTAGTAGAGGAGGTGGCTCATCTGGTTTCCAGGTGGCGCTAGTGGTAAAGACCCCATCTGCCAATGCAGGAAACATAAGAGACACAGATGTGATCCTTGGGTCAGGAAGATTCACTGGAGAAGGACGTGGCAATCCACTCCAGTGTTCTTGTCTGGAGAATCCTATGGACAGAGGAGTCTGGTGGGATGGAAGCCACTTAGCATGCATGTATCTTGTTTCCAGAGGCTAAGAAGTCCCACAGTCTGTCCTCTGCAAGCTGGAGAACCAGAAAAGCTGGTGGTCTAATTCAATCCAAGTCTGAAGGCCTGAGAACCAGGAGCTCCAATCTCCAATGTAGGAGAAGGTGGACATCTCAGGTCTAGAAAAGAAAACTTGCCCTTCCTTTGATTTTGGTTCTCTTTGGGCTTTTGGAGCAGTGGGTGATGACTACTCAGATCTCTCTTACACCCCCACCCACTGGGCATCAGAGAAACAATTGGAGAACCTGGGACAACACACCATGTAAGATGACCATTTTTCTGTCACAATTTTCAACACATCATTTTTCTATCCCCGAACTTCACCTTCCTCTGGGAGGTGCCTTCACCCTCAAAGGGAAGTAGATGGACCGGTTTTTGAGAACCCTGTGGCAATTACAAAGCCTGAGAAGTTTGGACATAAACGGCTAGATTTGCCAGGGTCCAACACTGCAGGGAGGGTGGTGGGTCGGATCCAAGCCCGTTACCTGGTAAGGGAGGTGGTAAGTTCTGCAGTACCTTTAGAACTTGCTTAAAATAGAGCTGGGCAAGAGCGGGAAATCACTGTTCTTTTAACCATAAAAGGAGCCCACGTATCTGGGGAGGAAGTAGATTGAGAAGCTTCATGCAACATTGTACCGTGACGTTTCTGACAGTGACGTCGTTAGTCTCCCGAATCAGACGCTGAATCGCTGCCAGAAACACCCTCCCAGACAGACACGCCAGAAATAATGCTTTACCAGCTCTCTGGGCGTCCCTTAGCACAGTCAAGTTGAAACACAACATTAAACATCACACAATCCAAGCAAAAAGGGTGAATTTAGAATTGGCAGGCAATAACATCATAATTGGTGAAGAAGTTGAGTGAGAGTGGCTGTATCCCATGAGACCACAAGTGGAGCAGGAAGCAAGAGTAGAAGTTAGAGGGGAAACTAGAATCTAGCTGGACACAGAGTTGGAAATCCACAGGAAATCTCTGCAGTGAAAGACCCATGAGTCAGAGGCTCATCTGCCTGCTGTGAAGACTTCAGGGCCTGGAACAGAACCTGGCTCAGATAAGGCATCCCAAAGTCATCATGGAATGAGCAAACAAGATCAAATTTAATTCCTTTAGCAAGCATGCAAATTCAGAGTGAAGATAATGAACTTGCTTAAAGATATGGAATAAAAAGTTTAGTTAATTAGCTGAATATTAAAAGTCAAGTTGACTTTAGCTGATGTGTGTGTGCATGTGTGGGTATGAGTATATATGCCTCCAACCTGTGAAGAAAGTGGATGAAGTGTGTCTGATTAAAATACGACTCTGCCATCTTTGGGCTTCCCAGATGGTGCTAGTGGTAAAGAACCCGCCTGTCAGTGCAGGAGACATAAGAGACATGCATTCAATACGTGGGTCAGGAAGATCCTCTGGAGGAAGGCGTGGCAACCCACTCCAGTCCTTGCCTGGAGACTCCCCATGGACCGAGGAGCCTGGCGGGCTCCAGTTCATAAGGTCGATAAGAGTCAGACACCAGACATGACTGAAGCGACTTAGGTCACACACACACATCTTTAAGTAGTCTATTTTCTGGGTTTTTTTTTTTTAAGTTTTATCTTTTCCCAAAGCATGTATGTGGTTTGGGGGACTTCTCTGGTGGCCCAGTGGTTAAGACTCCACACTTCAAGTGCAAGGGACGTGGGTTTGATCCCTGGTTAGGGAACAAGTATCCCACATGTTTCTCTTTTTCTAATAGAAATAAAATTAGGTTTCTTAATATGATACCAACAATAGATTATGAAGAAATCACACTTTCTAAAAAAAAAAGAATATATGTGATTTTACAATTTCAAAAATAATGCCCATCAACTTAGTAAAAGAAGACACCCACAAATTAAGTGACAAATGAGCCATAACCAGATGGGATATTGATCCTCAGGTCACCAGCTTTGGCCCTGAAGTGATTTTCACACCTCAGTTCCCAAGCTTGGATTAAGCTTGGGATCCCCAAAAACAGGTAAGAGTAAGAAAGATGGAACAAATTGCATCATTGTTTCTTGGGTAATGTATGTCCCGGGGCTGTCCTGATAGAGAAAAGCATCAGCATATGGTTTCAGCATCTGATCACAGTCTCATAACTTCCCTGCTCTTGGGCCGTATTTCTCAGTTATGACCTCAGCCAGCCTCCCACATAAGTGTTCCTGCTAGCTGCTACATGAAGGGAACTTGGGCACTCCAATTTATTTTCCAGGAGAAAGCCCCGATAAGCTTAGATCACCCTCACCAAAATGATAGTTCTTTTCTCTGTAATTTTGCCCAAAATAGTGTCTCACCTCTGACTTATATTATACTCCAGGAATGTGTGTATCATGACAGAGGCCACCAGGGGTGAGAAACAAAGGCAACCTCTGGGAAGAAGGATGCCTCTGTTATCAAATCCAGGTTCATACCGCTCGCCACATGACAGGCCAATAAATCAAGAGATGAGGTGCCAGGGTGAGGAATAGTGACTTTACTTGGAAAATTGGTGAACCAAAAAGATAGTGGAATGGTGTCCCAAAGAACTATTCCAGCTTCTTTTGTACTAAAAGGGGAGGGAGTGTGGCTGGTTGTTGCAAACTTTTGGATGCAGGAATCCTTTGTTCTTGCAGCTGTCCACTGTTGGTGTGGTCCCCGTGTTCCTATAAACCTCCAACAAGGTAATTGTTATTTTATGTTCTGCAACTTTTTCTCTCTCTATGAATGGGAAAGTGTTATATCTTTAAAGATCTGAGCCTAGCAAAGGGGCTCTCCTGTATAGTCCAGGCTCTAGGTAAAATTCTTTCACAAAAGATGCAGAGCCAGCATGACTCATCCAGGAAATAGAGCACAAGGGTTAGAGCTAAAGGAATAGATCTGATAGTATCAAGTATGTTCTCTGTGACACCCTCACCCACTGGGCACCAGAGGAGGGACTGGAGAGCCAAGCACCACACACCAGGTAAAGTGGACACATTTCCGCCCCAAAGGGATGATGGACTGGTTTTTGAGAAGCCTGTGACAATGACAAAGCCTGAGAAGCTTGGATATAAGTGGCTGGATTTACCATGTCCATCACTGCACGCAGGGTGGCGGGTGGGGTCCAAGCCTATGTTGCCAGATAAGGGAGTTGCAGTCCCAACAGAACTGGCTTAAAATAGAGCTGGGCAAGAGGGAGAAATCACTGTTCTTTTAACCATAAAAGGAGCTTACTTATCTGGGGAAGAAGGAGACTGGGAAACCACACCTGACAGCGTATCATAAGCAGTGTCCTTGATGAGCATAAATATGCAAATAATTATATGTTCTAGATCAATAGATGCTAACAAGTGTCCATAGTCCCTGGGCAATAGAAGTCTGTTTTGTTTGTCTGGTTTTCTTTAAGAAGCAAAAGAAAAAAAAAAGAAGAAGAAGAAGCAAGAGAGCTATAGCAAAGCTATGGCAAGTGTTCCTGCAACAGGACACTTGATCCCAGGCAAAAAATCTGAAGGTTGTCTTCAGCCCAGGGCTGTCTCTAAGTCGGGTCCCGTCCATCAGTTACCATCATGCATGTCTGCTGCAAGGGTTGGTTCCCTCAGGGCACATGTGAGATGTTTGGGGTTTTCCTTGGGAAAGCTGATGGGTGGCACACTGTTCCTACATGCCCGTTGAGTACCAATTGTCACGTGTTCTCTGCCTTTTTGCGGCCCCTTTTCTCTCCCTGTTGTTCCCTGTCTTAGCAGCTGAGCATCCGTGCCATTAATCATTTCACTCGAGCTGTCGTTTCCTTACAGGAGAGNCTGTTCCTACATGCCCGTTAAGTACCAATTGTCACGTGTTCTCTGCCTTTTTGCGGCCCCTTTTCTCTCCCTGTTGTTCCCTGTCTTAGCAGCTGAGCATCCGTGCCATTAATCATTTCACTCGAGCTGTCGTTTCCTTACAGGAGAGCTAAGAGAAGCATGAAATACTTCATGTGTCAATGTCCCTATCCAAGTGAGAAAATTAAAAAATGGAATCACCCATGTGTTTCAAGCAAAATGGAAGGGAGCAGATTTTTTGTGGCAATGACTCGTCCTCTTTCCTGTCCCCTAGGTAATCACGTCTGTGCCATGAGTGTGTTATTCTGATCCTCTCGCTGACCTCTCAGCCTGGCTTAAGTTTACTTCTGCTTGGGCCCCTGCTATAGGGCGCTCGGAGGAGCTGCTAGAAGGACGAACAGTCATGTGAGAGATGAAATACTTGTTGATTGAATGATTGATAGAAGGCTTTTGCTGCTGAGTAATAAAGATCCAGACAGGGACACAGACAACAGGGCCTTAAACTGACGGATTCAGAATATTCGGAGATGGAAGGAGACGATCTGAGCTGGAAGGGAAAGGGAGTCTGTTGGAAATATGACACCATCTAGGTCCTGAAGGAAGACCAAGGTTAGGAATAACTGATCAGTCTTGTGCAATTTCAATTTCTTTATCAAAATGCATGTCACACTAGGACTCACCAAAGCTCACACCAACAAATACATATATACATATATATATATATTTATAATTTAATGTATCATTATCTTGGAAAAAGACCCTGATGCTGGGCAAGACTGAAGGCAGGAGGAGAAGGGGACGACAGAAGATGAGAGGGTGAGAAGGTTGGACGGCATCATGGACTCAATGGATGGGAGTTTGAGCAAGCTCCAGGAGGTGGTGAAGGACAGGGAAGCCTGGCGTGCTGCAGTCCACGGGGTGGCAAAGAATTGGACATGACTGAGTAACTGAACAACACGAAATATATCATTTAAAGGAAAATTTTATTTAAAAGAATATGTACCTTTTCCCCAAGAATATATTATGATTTTTAAAAATTTTAATCTGTGTGTCTGAAGAATGATAGAGGAAGTCTCTTAAATTGGCGTCAAAGTTCACTAAGAGATGACCCATGATTTAGGTCTAGGAAATAGAATACCTACTGAATTGGTACCTGGAACTGAACATTCTACAGTTTAGATACATTATAGCTCTCACCATTTTCTCTTTCCCCCTTTTCTGAGTTACTACTCCCCAGAGAAGAGGACCCACAGTGGTATAAAACTTCAATTTTGAAGGACTCATTTTTTTGTGTCTCTGATTTTTCCAGTCAGTTCATGAAATCTCTCCAAGCTGTGGGCTTCCCATGGGCAGAAGGCATTTCCTGTCTCAGGTTGTCCAAGAAAAGGCCAATGGTTCTCTGGTTTGGCTGATGCAAGGTGGGAGGAGCCCTTTGCCTTGCCCTCAGAGAGAAATAGACTCGGGATCTCCCTGGATGGGAGGTCCCATTCAGGGTCATTGTAAGTGATGCCAGCTGCCTCAGGCCACTGGGGGCATGTGTGTGTGTGTGTGTGTGGCCCCTCCGGTTCCTCTGTCCATGGAATTTTCCAGGCAAGAATACTGCAGTGGGTTGCCATGTTCTACTCCAGGATATCTTCCCGACCCAGGGATTGAACCCATGCTTCCAGCCCCTAGGCTGGTCTCCAGTCTCAGAGAGCACTCAACCTGAAGCTTTTTCCAGAGAGATTGCACTTCCTCTCTCTTCCAGATTTAATGAGCATCAGTCTGACAGGAACACCTTGGGGACGTCACCTCAAACCAGAAAGGGCTGGAGCGAACTGCTTGATTCTATAATGTGATTGCTCAAGGCAGGGCCTTCTAAGTTGTGCCTGGAAAGGAACCGTTAATTCAAGAACTTAAACTAAATGGGAAAAATCGATGCTGGAAATGTTGGCCCAATTAATTAAGCCTTCATGAGAAAACAAGGCTGCACATTATCAGTATTTGAACCTTTACTGCCTATTATGTCAGGAACTGGCTTCTGACGCAAATCAGATGAGCCTGAGGCAGGCTACAAAGAAGGCAATGGCACCCCACTCCAGTACTCCTGCCTGGAAAATCCCATGGACGGAGGAGTCTGGAAGGTTGCAGTCCATGGGTTCGCTGAGGGTCGGACGCGACTGAGCGACTTCACTTTCAATTTTCACTTTCGTGCATTGGAAAAGGAAATGGCAAACCACTCCAGTGTTCTTGCCTGGAGAATCCCAGGGACTGGGAAGCCTGGTGGGTTGCCATTTATGGGGTCACAGAGAGTCGGACACGACTGAAGTGACTTAGCAGCAGCTGCAGCAGAGGCAGGCTAAGCACTGTATGGTTGGGTTGTGGCAAATGCCAAAGTTGCACAGTCAGTCACTCAGTCGTGTCCCACTCTTTGTGACCCCACGGACTGTAGCCCGTCAAGCTCCTCTGTCCATGGGATTATCCCTGCAAATACTGAAGTGGGTTGCCATTTCCTCCTCCAGGGGATCTTCCCCACCTAGGGATTGAACCCGGGTCACATATTTTGGCAGGTGAATTCTTTACCACTGAGCCACTTGGGAAACCAGCAAATGCCAAAGGCGAGTTGAAATTCCCATTTAGCAATGGGCTCCTGTAAGGTCTATGGGTGTAGGGATACACTTTCCTACCCATGTGTCTTTTATCCCTTGGCAACTGGTCCCAGAGCAAGTGGGACTATACCGGGTCACATGACCACCTTGAGCCAATCACAGTGGCCAGTTTGATGGACTACACGGATTGACTCTTCCGCAGTTTTATTCTCACCCTGGAGGGCATTTGGAGTCGCTGTGTGATGAGAATGGTCTGGACCATAGGAAATCAGGGAGCTATTTTGAGAATCAGGGTACTGGAATCCAAGGAAGAAAAAATAATTCATTTCAATTACACAGGAGTGACGGTACTTGCAAATATTTCTGAATTCTCAGAAACACTTCCCAATCCTTAGAAGTTTCTGGACGTTTTCAATACACACTGGACCACAATATAATAATATTTATCATTGGATTAAAAATGATTTTTACACATTTATCCTGCACAGTACGACATTTCTTTAGGAAGGAAACCACACTTGCACAAAATGATGATTCACACACAGAGTCAAATAATGGTTTTCTTTCTCTCTGTCTCTCTCTCTCTCTCTCTCTCACACACACACACACACACACACACACACACAAGCAGCTTGAGAAAGCGTACATTTTGCAAAACCAGACACCCTTTTAAGCGCTGACCCTGGTCTCTTGGGACACACTGTACTCAGTAAGTAATGTTAGCTATTAGGCAACACATGACTCGTAACCTTAGCTCTGAAATGCCGAATATGATTAGCAGTTTACAAGAAAAGATTTCTCCTAAGTCCCCTGCACTAATGGACCTTTCAGAATGTTAATTGCTCCATTTTTGACGTGTGTCCTTGAACTGAGTTTATTTTCATTGTTCTAAGCTTGTCATTTATTGGTAGACAATAATTAGCTCAGAGAGGCAGTCTCCTGACCAGCCTGCAGCTCACAGCTGAGTCATCCTCTCCATCAACAGCCTGCCCTCCCAGCACCACCATTTTCAGGAAGGCAAATTTCTCTCTTCTTGTTCCAAAATGAGCTCATCCCTGGACCACTTTAAAGACCTCTCTCTCTTTCTCCATCTTTCTTTCTCTCCCTCTCAATCAGGATTTCCTGGATGGAGCTGAGGATCACAACATGGAGAAAGCCAAACTCTATATTCCCAACTGTGGGACAGGACTGGGTCCTTTCAGGTACTCTAAGTTGTGGGAGGGAGTGCTATTAATACCATCTTAGGAGAGCAGGGCTGCAGCAGGACTGCCCAGGGCAAAGTAAAAAGTGTTAGTCTCTCAGTCATGTCTGACTCTGCGACCCCATGGACTATGGCCCTCCAGGTTCCTCTGTCTATGGAATTCTCCAGGCAAGAATACTGAAGTGGTTGCCATTCCCTTCTCCAAAGGATCTTTCTGACCCAGGGATCAAGCCCACAAATCCTGAACTGCAGGCAGATTCTTTACCATCTGAGCTACCAGGGAAGCCATCACCTAGGGCAAAACAAGGTGTATAGACATTCTGCTAAGTAGCCTTTTCCAACCCCCCTCTTTTAACTCTTTCTATTCACTGCCCTTGGATGTCCCTCCTCTGTGATCAAGCCCAGGCCAAATGCCCCCTCTTCTGTGAAGACTTCCTGTCCTTGGTTGACTCCAGTTCAGGGATGTCTCAGTCTTCAATTTGCCTAACACTTGGCTTCTTGGAATACTGAGGTCCCTTTCATTTTGCTAGAGACAGAAACCCAACTCAAAGCAGCTTAACCAAAAAGAAAAGAATAGGGCTATCACCTGGGTCATTAACTAGAACATTCTGAGTATTGGTTTAGGTGCTGCTTGATCAAGGGACTCAAATAAGAATTGGAATCTCTCTTTCTCGTGGCCTCCTGGCTCTGTTCTCTGATGTACTGGCCTCAGTTTCAGGATCTCTACTTTGGAAATCAGGGCTGTGCAACCTCATGCCCACTGAGTAGCAGCTGTGCCCTTTGGCGGGGGGCAGGGGACACACATTTTCTTTCTCCTTGTGAAGAGGAGACCTTGTAAACAGGACCCCAAGGTCCTTCCCCATATGTCTTCTGTAGGGTAAGGGAACATCTTCTGCCTGCCTTTCGTCTGGGGAAAAGTTTTAATCGAAAAATAAGTTTAATCAGAGAAATGAGAACATGCAGAAATGAAAACAGCCAAAAAGGAGACCAAAGCATGCTTATGTACTCATTGAGTATAGTAAAGGACATTTAGTTCCTCCTCAAGGGCTGTGGATAATATTCTGAACCATCTCCTGTGAGCTGTCTTGTCCATCCTGAAACCCCCGTCAGGTGGGAGAAGTTAACTACATGATGGCCAGACTATAGCCATGATGTAAGCTGCCACTTCTAAGAACTGGTCACAGAGAAATGGAAAGAACCCTGAAACTGAAGCTTACCTATGAAACAACCAAGATGACCCATCTGGAGATGACAGTCAGAGTTGATTGTGCTGTTTCTGCATGTATCCCACTCTCTCAGCCGGTAAAATCTCTCAGCTCCTGTTTGTCAGTGGTGGGGGAAACAGATCTAGGACAGACTTCCACCCTCACCCCTAGTTACCAGCATCTGAAATAAAGCAAACTTTCCCTTTCGCCAACCTGGTCTATATATTGGCTTTTGGACAGCAAGCAACCAGACTCCACATCTTTCAGTAAGAGTTATAATCCCTGGCCCTCCTTTTGGGAAAGCTGGGTGGGAAGGATGTGGCAGAGGAAGGGTAAATGGGCCAAGCAGGCATGGAGAACAGATATAAACCATGCCAACCCACCCTTCTGCCGAAAATACAGCTCACTGGGCTGAGAAGAGTGTTTTGGCAAAAAAGCCAGAAACGTATGCCTCTGAAGTCCTCTCCATGACCAGTCATCCTCATTCCTTCTCTGTCCAACCGAGGGAGGTAATTGCCCTTAGACGGCTCCCTTTCTTGACACCAGCAGAGAGCAGTGGAATAAACTGTTTCATTGACACTAATATTCTTCTCCTGTCCATGCCCTGGTCATTTTCTTTGCCAGGAAAGAAGGCAGGAGGCACATTCAAATCAAGCTCGCTGTGCTTAATGAGATTTAATCTTACAGAACAATCAGTATTTTTGGCAGAGATGTCCTTAGATCATGATACCCTTTGTTTGTCTTTGAGAAGTCAGTGTGATTCCTAAGGCTTCCAGAACCAGGGCAGGTCTAATGTGTGTGTGTGTGTGTGTGTATGTGTGTGTGCCTGTGTGCACATAGGCATGTGTGTGGCAAGCAGTGCCTGTTTCTTTTTCCTTTTTTGGAACTTCTTCCTCTTTAACCACAACTAAGAGCATTTTCCTCAAAAATAGCTGGAAAGATGAAAGGTTGTGTCTGATTTACTTATGAGTCATTAGCAAAATGATCATTTTCTCTTTCTGTGTACATTTTAACTTTCTGAGATCCACTTAGTGGATATGTTCAGGATTTAAAATGTCATGTTCAGGTCATTCACCCTTGAGCTTCAGCCATGGGACCAGAGAAATAGTGTCTTTCTCTGCTCCTGTTTCACATCCCTTTCATAGAGATAAGCATGAACCTTCTCATGGAACTTTCTAGAGGACACGATGGTGAATGTTTGTCCACCTGGAGCCTGGAGATAACAAGACACAGGGTTCTTCATCCAGCAGCCAAGATTCTGAAGTCAGAGTCTCTTTCTTGTATGGGTTCTGCACCCCTGACATTCATGTTATCTCCACCAAAACCATACTTACATTCCTTTCCATCAATGTACTGGTCTCTTTGTCCATATTCTTCCTTCCATCTGAAATGACACTTTGCTTCTTTTACCAGCAACTTTCTTATCATTCTTTTTGGAGGAGGGTATAGTTGCTTCACAATGTTTCACTATAAAGCCAATCAGTTATAGGTACATATATATCCCCTCCCTCTTGAACCTCCCTCCCTCTCCACCTCACCCGTCTAGGTCATCACAGAGCAATGAGCTGAGCTTCCTATGCTGTGCAGCAGGTTCTCACTAGCTATCTGTTTTACACAAGGCAGTGTACACATGTCAATCCTAGTCTCCCAGTTCATACAAGCCTCTCTATCCCCCCGACTCAAGCCCATGGATCCGTTCTCTACATCTGTATCTCCATTCCTGCCTTGCAAATGAGTTCACCTGTACCATTTTCCTGTGTAAAAAACACATTATATGTGTTAGTATACAATATTTGTTTCTCTCTTTCTGACTTACTTCACTCTGTATGACAGACTCTAGGTCCATCCATATCTCTGCGGATGACCCAATTTCATTCCTTTCTATGGCTGAGTAATGTTCCATTGTATATACATATCACACCTTCTTTATCCATTCATCTGTCAATGACCATTTAGGTTGCTTCCATACCCTGGCTGTTGTAAATAGTGCATTCTTAAGGCACAGTTGAAGTAACATCCCTTCCAGGAAATTGCATGTAATAGTCCAGCTTCTTTGGTTGCAAGTAACAGAAACCCAATGGAAAAGTCTCAGACCAAAGAGGGAATTTATAGGTTCATGATGCCATATGTCGGAAGGGGACTGGGTGGGGCTGAGACTGGGGGATGTATGAAGCGAGGACTGGGGATGTACCCCAACTGTTTGTTGGCCTTTCCAAGAAACCTCTCTCTTCCACATCCTTACTCCACACATGGTTCTACCAGGGTCTATAAACATAGCCGCCAACACTCCAAATCCCACCTTCTGCCCTCACTGTATGATATGAGGCAATGAAAAAACAGTCTCCATTATCCCCCTTCTCTGATTAGCACCCAAGGGGTCAGGGACTTCTTAAGGTCGAGAGTCATTTCTGATTCAGTTTGGTACCTTTGTGTCAAGCAGAGAAACCAGCAGTTGTAATAATAGAAAACCTGCTGGTTAAGTGAATGAATCCTGTCAAAATCATGGTGTGATTGGATAAAATTAGTCAAATGGGAAAAAATGAAGCTAACTGAAATGTGCTTTTTGTTTCTTGTGGACTGAGACATTGAGTTAATGCATCGGTCATGTTCTCAGTGTCTTATTATTATTTTTTTAACATTTATTTATTTATTTGTGTGTGCCAGGCTTTAGTTGCAGCATATGGGATCTAGTTGCCTGACCACGGGTCAAACTCAGCCCCCTGCATTGGGAGCATGGAGTCTTAGCCACTGGACCACCAGAGAAGTCCCCCCACTGGTTTATTATTATCAGTCATAAACCATCCCTTGTGCATAGCTGTCTGGTCCTATAAGAAGAGCTGCCACAAAATCCCATGCAATTCACACACTTCCCTCCAAGTAGGTGGGTCATCCCTGTTTCTCTGGACTTGGTGTCACAGACTCAGGGATGCTGGAGTCAGCCAGACCTGAGCGTGAATCCTGCTCAGAAATTCTTTCTCCTCGAGCATCCCTCACCTAGTGAATTACCACACCCAGAAATGTGAAACCATCCTTTCTTTTCCGCCATGTGCTGGGGTGTAGAGTGGTGTCACCACATCCCCAGATCCCACTGTTTGCAGTCCACATTCTCTCCCATCTGTCCTCCAGGTGAGGGTTGACACCTGCACGAGAGCTTGCCACGCCTCCCATCTCTGCCCTCTACTCAGTGTCCTCTCACTACAAACATGAAAGGTTTTCTTGACTATCCCTTGCCCCCTGCCTGCTCTCATTGATCCCTGGTTGTCCCTTCTTTGTTGTATGTTTTCCTTCCCATCTGTCTTTCCTGTTGGAGGCTTCATTTCAGTGCATGGGTTCACTGATGCCTGTTCATCTTGAAAAGGTGGAGAATGGAATAGCCGCCCAGAAGCTCTGGGTCTGTGGTCAGAACTTGCCAATTGGGTGGCTTTCCAGGCTGGGCTGGCTCATTTCAGGATCAAGGTCAGTATTTGTAATTTTCAGTTTGTTGGTTAAGGCTTGTCAGTCTCCCTGGAGACACACCCAGCCTGGAGGGAGGCGCGGAGGGAGGCCGGGAGCCTGACTGCCTGCTTTCTGGATCTGAGCCCCAGGAAGGCACTGGGGTGTCCTCACTGGAGGGGAAGTTGACTTTGCTCTACTTTCTATTTTGACTCCGAGGTTCCCTGCATAAGATGGCCTGCGGTTTAAATTTACCCTTAGTTTCCTCTCTCCATATAGTGATTCCAAGCCTCTTTCTCGCAGATGGGAGAGGCAGCTTCCTAGTTGCTGGGGAGGAGAGGGAATATTATATTAAGATTCTAGAGACTCTAATGGAATTCTCCTGTTTTCAGATGCACACGTGTCTCCATTTTTAATTGCCCAAAAACCTGAGACTTTGGGGGGCTCTGCTGGATAAACTTCATTTCTTCTGGATTGCCCCCACTGTTGAGCTCAGTTTCAGCTGTCTTTGGCTGGGACCTGGAACCCTGAACAAATGTTATCTTAGAGCGATAGATACAAAGTGTGTGTACTCAGTGACTAAGTAGAGTCTGGCTCTTTGTGACCCCATGGAATGTAGCCCACCAGGTTCCTCTGTCCTAACCATAAGAGACTAAAACTAACTGCATTGCATGCACATTTGGGGCAAATGGACAACAAGATACAAAAAGATCAAAACCCAGCTTCCACTTCTGAGGCTCCAGGAGCAAAAGCATGATCCTGGGCATGCCCCGGCACACAGCATCATCAAAGGAGTGGGCAGACCACCTAAGCCGCTCCTCTGGCTCAATTCACCAACTACCCTTAAACCGTTTAAGAAACTATTCCCCACCACACCCTTCCCTGCTTCTGCTGGCAAGCAAGGGAACCTGTTACTTGTTCTCACTCTCTTGATCTGTAGCCCGAGTCCCAGTACAGCCTTGCCTGAATTTCTCGTCTGACACTTCATCAATTTCTATTGAGTCCAAGAACCCTGATGGGTAATACCTCTTGCCCATCAGTTTTTCAGCTTTCAAATTTTGCTGCTGTCACACTTTTACTTTGTTTCATCCTTGTGGGCTTATGTCACCTCCCACTTTCTTTATAAAATGACTATAATGTTAATGGTATTTCCAAAGAAAGTGAAGCAATACAAATAGTCAAGTATGTTTAATAGGAACCTGTGCATGCCAAGTCCTTTCAGTCATGTCCAACTCTTTGCTAACCTATGGACTGTAGCCCACCAGGCTCCTCTGTGCATGGGATTCTCCAGACAAGAATACTGGAGTGGTTTGCAATGCCCTCCTCAGACAATCAAACCAACGTCTCATACGTCTCCGACGTCTCATACGTCTCCTGCATTGGCAGGCAGGTTCTTTACTACTAGCATCACCTAGGAAGGCAGACAGGAACCTATACCAACTTTTCATTTGGACACATGGATTAGACAGACAGAGAGGACAATCACATTGGCAGTTAGATGTCGCCCTGTAGACAGAGGTCTGCTTTTCTGGTACTAAGGCAAGAGCTGCCTCAGCAGGTGAACTGGGGAGGTGGTTCTGAGTGCCTACTAGCCAGGCCACCTTGGGCAGTTTACTTAGCCTACTTAGATCTCAGTTCCTCCATCTGTAAAACAAGGACAATCACAGTATTTTCTACCAAGTTGAGCCACTGTGAGGATTACATGATTAGCAAATGGGAATCAATCTCTGTGACAAAATTAGGTATCTAGTAAATGCCAATTTTGTGTCTATTATCGTTATTATTACTACCACTATTATTATTCATGCTCACGCCTAGTTTGTTGCCCACAATCTCATCAAGAGGGGCAACACTGCATTAAAAAGAATAAAATAATGCCATTTACAGCATCATGGATGGACCTTGAGACTGGCATACTGAGTGAAGTAAGTCAGACAGAGAAGGAGAAATATTGTATGACATCCCTTAGATGTGGACTCTAAAAGAAATGATACAAAGAAACTTAGAAAACAGAAACAGACTCACAGACATAGAGAATGAACTTCTGGTCGGGAAGGAGGGGGGAAGGGATAGCTAGGGAGTTTGGGATGGACATGTACGCAGTGCTCTATTTAAAATGGATAACCAACAAGAAACTCCTGTATGGCACATGGGACTCTACTCAGCATTATGTGCTAGTGTTGATGGGCGGGGGTGTGGGGTGGGGGAGTTTGGGGAAGAATGGATGCATGTATACATATGGCTGAGTCCCTTTTCTGTTCACCTGAAATAACACAACATTGTTTGTTAATCAGCTATACCCCAATCTAAAATAGAAAATTTTTTTGTTTTTGTTTTTGTTTTGTTTTAAGATGGGAAAGACTGAGGTGGTGGTCCACATAATCCTAGTTGGTCTCTCCTCTTTTCCAACCCATTTCTTCCTTCTGGCCATTGCAGACATGAGTTAGGAGAGCAATATCTGTTTTTATGGTCTCGTTTTCCTTGGTTGGTGTCACACCGTTAAGTCAAACATACATCCTGGCCTTCAGAAATTTAGCATGGCCAGAGCGTTAATACCTGTCCAGGTGGATAAGGGCAGGAGCAGTCAAGAAGATGGTATAAAGTTAGGTCCCCTTCCCATTAGCTCAGGAAGAAAAGGACAGGAGCCAATTGCTGCCAGTCAAAACGGCTGTTAGCATTTCCTTTATTTTATTTTAGAAGTATTTTGGTCCTTTCTTAACCGCTATTCAGTCAGCTAGCTGGATGTTTTGTAGGTAACAGTCTTTCAAGTCTTCCTCAGTTGTCTGGAACCAGACAAGGGAGTGACCACCAATCACCACTGGATTGAAAGGGTACAGTGGCTGGATTGCATTAAATGATCTATTTGACATTTAAGAGTACCACTGATATTACTCATCAGTTTGTGCTCCTGCTAAAACTTTGTCACTTAAACATTATCAGGTCCCTCATCTTTTGCTAAGTGTCAACCTACTTAGGACTGAAATTTAAATTGGAAAATTCTTTGTAGCATGTACCATGAGGTTTTTTTTTTCTCTCATCCAAATATTTATCCATCCATGCATCCAGTTATCCACCCTTCCATCCATCCATCCATCATTTCAACAGTCTGCACCCATGTGCCCTTAGCTTTATCACTTTCTCCTCTCTGGGAGATAACTTGGATAAAACTGGCCTCAAGGGGCAACTTAGTCAAGCAGTCACATGCACAGTTCCAACACTTCTGTGTGATCAGTGTAGTGTTACAGAGGATTAACAGCACAAAATAGCCATAGACCATCCATAAATGATGGAGCCTGGCTGTGTCTCAATAAAACTTTATTTATAAACACTGAAATGTCAATGTCATATTACTTTCAAACATCATAAAATACTATCTTCTTTTGATTTAAATTCATAATGTAAAGAAAAATTCAATCCAGAGAGATGGTATGGGGTGGGAGGTGGGAGGGGGGTTCAGAATTGGGAACCCATGTATACCTGTGGCGGATTCGTGTCAACGTATGGCAAAACCAATACGGTATTGTAAAGTAAAATAAAGTAAAAATAAAAATAAATAAAATATCTACCTGAAAAAAAAATTCACTCTTAGGCCCTGGGTCATACACATATAGGTGGAAGATTGGATTGGGCCTTCAGACTACAGTTTACTGATCAGTGGCCGAATCCATACAAGCATATTCTGAGTTCCTGAAACTGAGCTGTGGACCAGCCATCATCTGTTGAGGGTAGGCATTCTGTCTTTCATTAACAAAAGCTAACATATATGGAGAAATCAATCTGTTTTAACTTAACCTAATGTGTTCCTCAAATGCTCTTCTCTCTTTATTATCTAATATAGAAGTGCAGGCAATAAAATTCTATACTGGCTCCATTAGGAAACCAAAGAATTAAACAATTAGGCAATCAGTGGAATAATGAAAATCTTTTCCATTAGATTTTTGCCCACCAAGAGAGGGTTGGGCTTTCATAATTCAAATGCCCTCTGCAAATGTCATTGCTTGGAGCTAAAAGCATCTACACATATGGATGCAGGCAGGGTGTGGGGAACAGTATGGGGTCACCCTCAGTGTTCTAGAAAATTGATGAGTGCGTGGCAGCCCAGGGATGCCATCAAGCAATTTCATTGTTCATCAGACCCTTTTATTTTCATCATCTCTGAAAAATTCTCTGAAACTCCCTCTCAAACTGTCCCTAAAGAGGAGCTGACAGACCACGTGTTGCTCTGGTCAGAGCATTCACTGTCACTTCTGAAAATATTTTTTTTCTCATTATAGTATCCTTACTGTGAGAACAGGAGATGCCTGTTGCTAGGGCAACCCCTTGTGATGCTTCAGCGTGTGTCTCAGTGCAGACTCTCTGCTCTGTAGTTAAGATAACATACAAATCTTAGCCCCTCTGCTTTCTGCCACAGATTCTCCCAATATTTTCCTGAATGATACATAGTTTCCCACCCCCCACCCCCACATTCCCTGATGCAACACTTCTTAGTTTAAAAGAAAACTCAAAATATCTTCTATAGAGCTATACTTCTACAAAAATAACCACCAAACCCCCTTTATAGGCTCATTCTACATAACAATACACTTCCTCAGCTTCAGTCTGATTAGATTGACCTTCTGGTCAATACTCCCCATTATATCAAGGGAGGAAATGATCCCACAACTGAGGCTGCCAGCTTTATGAGGAAGTTGACATTTGAGATAAATCATGGAAAATGTAGTAATAATAACAATAGAAGCAAGCACCTATACCACATTTACTGCAGACCAGGCATCTAAATACTTTATTCACCAACTTTATTTTTATCTCCATTTTACAGATGAGCGAATTGAGGGATAAGGAAGGATGTTCAAGATATGAGGAAGAGTTGAAACAAAATAAGGTGCAAAAGTCAGAATATTTTGGTGAACAATTATTTTTAATGTGGATCACAATAAACTGTGGAAAAATCTGAAAGAGATGGGAATACCAGACCACCTGACCTGCCTCTTGAGAAACCCCTATGAAGGNTCCATCTAAAAGTTTTTAATAATACAAGAGATATAAATTTGAATTGCCAGATGTGATTCTCAATTCTCTCTTTATTCAAGTGAACAATCACATTCTTCTTTCCCTCCTTCCCTCCCTTTCCTCCTTTCTTCTTTCTTTCCTTCCTTCTTCCCTCCTCTCCTTCCTCCCTTTCTGCTATACTTGGGCTCAAGCAGAACAGACTACATTTTTGCTCTACCATCTACTTACTATGTGGCCTTGGACAAATATTTTAAGACTCATAAATTCTTAGTTTTCTCATCAGAATTATACCACACACAGAGTTTGCAAGAATTGGATAAAAAAAAAAATCTATCTAAAATGCTTGGACTCTGGTGGGTTCTCAGTGCTCATGGTCCTCCTCTGATGGATCCAGTTCCAAGTGTTTCCACAACATCTGCAAACATGTCTGCACATAAGTACTACTCATGGCATGGTGTCTGAGAGCCAAGATAGTTTCAGTTCAGTTTAGTTCAGCCACTCAGTCGTGTCCGACTCTTTGCAACCCCACGGACTTGCAGCACACTAGATCTCCCTGTCCATCAACCAACTCCCAGAGTTTATTCAAACTCATGTCCATTGAGTTGGTGATGCCATCCAACCATCTCATCCTCNACGGTATTGTAAAGTAAAATAAAGTAAAAATAAATAAAATATCTACCTGAAAAAAAAAATTCACTCTTAGGCCCTGGGTCATACACATATAGGTGGAAGATTGGATTGGGCCTTCAGACTACAGTTTACTGATCAGTGGCCGAATCCATACAAGCATATTCTGAGTTCCTGAAACTGAGCTGTGGACCAGCCATCATCTGTTGAGGGTAGGCATTCTGTCTTTCATTAACAAAAGCTAACATATATGGAGAAATCAATCTGTTTTAACTTAACCTAATGTGTTCCTCAAATGCTCTTCTCTCTTTATTATCTAATATAGAAGTGCAGGCAATAAAATTCTATACTGGCTCCATTAGGAAACCAAAGAATTAAACAATTAGGCAATCAGTGGAATAATGAAAATCTTTTCCATTAGATTTTTGCCCACCAAGAGAGGGTTGGGCTTTCATAATTCAAATGCCCTCTGCAAATGTCATTGCTTGGAGCTAAAAGCATCTACACATATGGATGCAGGCAGGGTGTGGGGAACAGTATGGGGTCACCCTCAGTGTTCTAGAAAATTGATGAGTGCGTGGCAGCCCAGGGATGCCATCAAGCAATTTCATTGTTCATCAGACCCTTTTATTTTCATCATCTCTGAAAAATTCTCTGAAACTCCCTCTCAAACTGTCCCTAAAGAGGAGCTGACAGACCACGTGTTGCTCTGGTCAGAGCATTCACTGTCACTTCTGAAAATATTTTTTTTCTCATTATAGTATCCTTACTGTGAGAACAGGAGATGCCTGTTGCTAGGGCAACCCCTTGTGATGCTTCAGCGTGTGTCTCAGTGCAGACTCTCTGCTCTGTAGTTAAGATAACATACAAATCTTAGCCCCTCTGCTTTCTGCCACAGATTCTCCCAATATTTTCCTGAATGATACATAGTTTCCCACCCCCCACCCCCACATTCCCTGATGCAACACTTCTTAGTTTAAAAGAAAACTCAAAATATCTTCTATAGAGCTATACTTCTACAAAAATAACCACCAAACCCCCTTTATAGGCTCATTCTACATAACAATACACTTCCTCAGCTTCAGTCTGATTAGATTGACCTTCTGGTCAATACTCCCCATTATATCAAGGGAGGAAATGATCCCACAACTGAGGCTGCCAGCTTTATGAGGAAGTTGACATTTGAGATAAATCATGGAAAATGTAGTAATAATAACAATAGAAGCAAGCACCTATACCACATTTACTGCAGACCAGGCATCTAAATACTTTATTCACCAACTTTATTTTTATCTCCATTTTACAGATGAGCGAATTGAGGGATAAGGAAGGATGTTCAAGATATGAGGAAGAGTTGAAACAAAATAAGGTGCAAAAGTCAGAATATTTTGGTGAACAATTATTTTTAATGTGGATCACAATAAACTGTGGAAAAATCTGAAAGAGATGGGAATACCAGACCACCTGACCTGCCTCTNGGTCATGCATTGGGAGCCTTGAATAATGAATGGGGTGGTGATTTATTTTTCCAGTCAGTTCAGTTGCTCAGTTGTGTCTGACTCTTTGCAGCCCCATGGACTGCAGCACACCAGGCTTCCTTGACCTTCACTATCTCCCAGAGCTTGCTCAAACTCATGTCCATCAAGTCTGTGATGTATCCAACCATCTCATCTTCTGTCCTCCTCTTTTCCTCCTGCCTCCAATCTTTCCCAGCAACAGGATCTTTTATGAAGAGTCAGTTTTTTGCATCAGGTGGCCAAAGTATTTAAGCTTCAGCTTCAGCATCAGTCCTTCCAATGAATATTCAGGACTGATTTCCTTTAGAATGGACAGGTTTGATCTCCTTGCAGGCCAAGGGACTCTCAAGAGTCTTCTCCAGCACCACAGTTCAAAAGCATCATTTCTTTGGTGCTCAGCTTTCTTTATGTTCCAACTCTCACATACATACATGACTATTGGAAAAACCATAGCTTTGACTGGATGGACCTTTGTCAGCAAAGTGATGTCTCTGCTTTTTAATATGCTGTTTAGGTTAGTCAAAGATTTCTTTTTTACTCTTCTGATTTTTCTCTTCTGGATTTCATTACATAATTTTCAGGTCATACAATATCAGTCTCACTTCTAGGTTTACCCTCCTGTACTTTGCCATCAAATGTTGAGACTTCTTTTCAGTGCCACACCTAAAATCCCATTTCCTGTGCATTTTATCTCTAGAAAATCCAACCTCCGTGTGGACCAATTTCCCCAAGTTTTATCTGCTCAAACAATCTCATTTCTTTTTTTTCCAGGAAACACATCTCTTTTTATGCATATTCACTCATTGGCATGATTGTTGGATTAATAAGGAATTGTTAAATAATAAGTAGCTTATTGCTCAACTAAGTAAAATCTTATTTAAAAAATAACCTTCTTTCCACCCTAGAACAGACTTCTGCTTTTTAATAGCAATGTTTTCCGTCACAAATATTAGAAAGGTTTCCTAACTCACAAGCTTATACCTAAATTCATCTATGAAAGTGAAAGTGTTAGTCTTTCTTTCTGTCATGTCCAACTCTTTGGGATCCCATGGACTGTAGCTTGCCAAGCTCCTCTGTCCATGGGAATTCTCCAGGCAAGAATGTTGGAGTGGGTAGCCTTTCCCTTCTCCAGGGGATCTAACTAACCCAGGGATCGAACCTGGGTCTCCTGCATTGCAGGCAGATTCTTTACCATTGGAGCCACCAGGGAAGCTCCTATATTTCCTCCTAATAGTCTGAAGATGATGATGAAGATGATTATTTATTGAGCATTCATTTATTGAGCTCTAACATTTATTGATCTCTTACTATAAGCTAAGCCTCAGGGTCCATTCAATTTCTGTAATACCTCTGCAATACAGGTAGTAGTATATCTATTTTATAGAGAATGAACTAAGGTTTACAGTTTTTGAGAGTATAATTGCTTTACAATGTTGTGTTAATTTCTGCTGCACAGTGAAATAAATCAGTCATATGTATACATATATCCCCTATCTCTGGAACCTCCCTGCCACCCACCCCATCCCCCCTCTATGTCATCAGACAGCAATGAGCTGAGCTCCCTGTGCTATACAGCAGGTTCCCACTAGCGATTTATTTTACACATGGTATATACATCACACAGTGTATATATATCAATCCTAATCTCCCAATTCATCCCACCTCCCTTCCCGCTCTGTGTCCACATGTTCATTCTCTACACCTGTGGCTCTTCCTGCTGTGCAAATGGGTTCAACTGTACCATGTTTCTGGATTTTACACGTATGCATTATTATACGATATTTGTCGTCTCTTTCTGACTTACTTCACTCTGTATGACAGACTCTAGGTCCATCTAAATCTTTACAGATGGCCCAGTTTCATTTCTTTTTATGGCTGAGTAATATTTCCTTGTATATATATGTTCCTGTATATATGTACCACATCTTTATTCATTCATCTGTCAGTGGCCATTGAGGTTGCTTCTGCGTCCTGGCTGTTGTAAATAGTACTGCAATGAACACTGCTGGTTGATGGGAATGTAAATTGATACAACCACTATGGAGAACAGTATGAATATTCCTTCAAAAACTAAAAATAGAACTACCATATTGTTACCGAGTCTAAGCTCACTCAGCTCACCACGGGATAGGCCAATTGAAGAGGGGTGAGGTGTTTTTCTTTGAAAAAATGGCTGACCCAGAAGTTTGCAGACTAATGTCTCCAAATCACCATTTAGTATGGGTTTGGATACCAGGTTCTTTTGTGGATCATAGACTGGGGGAGGTAAGGAAAAAAAGTTAAAAGGCTATTAATCTTCCATACATCTCCTAGAATTGCAAGCCTCAGGCAGCAGGGGTGTGGGGGTGGGGGCTGGTTGTGTTCGTTTCTTTCTTTCGGCAGTCTACAGGTGGACACAGTTCTGAACAGAAGCATNGTTAAAAGGCTATTAATCTTCCATACATCTCCTAGAATTGCAAGCCTCAGGCAGCAGGGGTGTGGGGGTGGGGGCTGGTTGTGTTCGTTTCTTTCTTTCGGCAGTCTACAGGTGGACACAGTTCTGAACAGAAGCATTTTAGCTTAAAAGTCAGGCAGAGGGGCAAGATTCTCTGAGTCAGGCAATTATGCCTGATTATAGTAACAAAAGCAGTGGAAAATAAGTCAAAAAAACACTTCCAACATGGAGTCAAAATTGACTTCTCTCTGTAACTTCTCTCTGTAACCCAGCAAACCCACCCTGGGCATAAATCCTGTGTGCCTACATGTGGGTTGAGTCACTTGAATCGTGTCTGACTCTTTGCAATCCTATAGACTGTAGCCCACCAGGCTCCTCTGTCCATGGGATTCTCCAGGTAAGACTATTGGAATGTGTTGCCATTCCCTCCTCCAAGGGATTTTCCCGATTCAAGGATCAAATCCCTGTCTCTTGCGGCTCCTGCATTGCTGGTGGATTCTTCACCGCTGAGCCGCCACCAGCGAAGCCCATAAACCCTGCTGCTGCTAAACCATAATTCAAAAAGCCTTACATTTTTTAAGGACCTCAACCAAGTTCACAAACAAGATCAGCCGAGTCATGGTTCCAGGATCCTGAGACAATGTGACCCCCAAAGCCTGGGCTGATGTGCTAAACATTCTGCCTGTTGATTTTTCCAATCCTCTACCAAAGGGGTGAGTGTGATTTCCATAATCAATGCCCCTTAGTCTCTTCCCTTCTGTTGCCTTCAGCACCTTTTCCTCCATTGTCACTGCCATTTCTAAATCTGAGTTCCTATGACAANAACATTCTGCCTGTTGATTTTTCCAATCCTCTACCAAAGGGGTGAGTGTGATTTCCATAATCAATGCCCCTTAGTCTCTTCCCTTCTGTTGCCTTCAGCACCTTTTCCTCCATTGTCACTGCCATTTCTAAATCTGAGTTCCTATGACAAGCAGTAGGTTTGTTGACCCTTCTCTCCCTTTGCTTACATCACATGCAAACAGATATATTCACTGGGATGCGAAGATCCCTCTTATATCAGGATGGTGATGACAGCAAGAGGGAAAAAAATTTTAACATCAACTTCCCATATCTTCCAATGAAGTTATTCCATTTCCAGAAATGCCCTTCATAACAAACAGCAATGGTTTTCAGAATGGTCTCTGGACCAGCAGCATCTTGTCTAAAGCACAAATTCTCAGGTCCTAGACCCACCACATCAGAAACTCTGGAATCTTTGCTTTCACAGGACTTCCAGCTGATTTTTTTTTTTCACTTTGTTAAAAAGATTTTTTATGCAGACCATTTTTAAAGTCATTATTGAATCTGTTATAATATTGCTTCTGTTTTATGTTTTGGTTTTTTTGGCCCTGAGGTATGTAGGATCTTAGCTCCCCAACCAGAGGTTGAACCCACAACCTCTGAGTTGGAAGGTGAAGTCTTAACCACTGGACCATCCAGGGAAGTCCCTTCTAGGTGATTCTGATATTGCTAACCATTGACCTGTAATATCGTCATCAATGAATCGTTCAAATAACAGCATAATACCAAGCACCTTATGGGCTATTCCTTTACAGAGGCATCTATAAACAAGCTCAAAGAAGGCAGCAACCTCTGAGGAATCCTGTACCCTGTTGATCTCAGATGAGCTGTTGTTTTCAGCTGGCATCTCCTGCTTGTGTATATAAGGGGTGAATCCTTGCCTTGAGCACACTAAATTAAAATGAGTGCTATAATGAATTCCTCGCACACACAGACATGACATTTGCAGGCAAGTCACTAACCACACATGTCCTGATCATGTTCATTTATTTCAAATGAATTCTCTTCTCATTTATCATCTGGTGAAAAGGGCCCTAGCTAATGAGGGCTGGAGCTGAGTGGGAAGGAGAAGATGAAGGAGAACAGAACAGATGCTTTTTCAGTGTTACTAACAGCCTTGAAAACCAACAGGGTCAAAGATTGCCTTTCACTGTGCTCTTTCCACGGAGTCTTGAGTTGTGGACAGCATCCTGGGACATCCATGGAGGCGCTCCTTCTGAAAAATTTCTGGATGCTCTTGACTGGCCTTGTTGAATTTGGATTGATCTTAAACAGAAGTCTGGGCTTCCCAGGTGGCACAGTGGTGAAAATTCCACCCACCAATGCAGGAGATGCAAGAGACGCAAGTGACACAAGTTCAATCCCTGGGTAGGGAAGATTCCCCTGGAGTAGAAAATAGCAACCCGCTCGAGTATTCTTGCCTGGAGAATCCCATGGACAGAGGAGCCTGGTTGGCTGTAGTCCATGGACTTGCAAACTCCAACACAATCGAGCACACACACACACACACACACACAGAAGTCTCAGACCGCTCTTTGATTTTCCCAGCCTTTCCTGAATGTGAATGACTAGAACAACCCACTGCCTTGTTTCCTCTCTTGTTTATACTCTGCCACATTCTAAACAGGCTATAATCTTTGGAGCTCTTGTCTGCAGGAAGAAAGTTAAACAAAAACACACTGTCCCTAAAGAGCAATTGTTCTCTGGTCACTCATCTCCCTGCAGCGACCAAATTGTTATGTAATTTTTCATTAGGCAGCCACTAATTAGCAACCAGCAATTAGCCATCATTTTCATTATAAGCTGCTACCTCCCCCACTAAGGACTTAAAATACAGTTAAAATGGAAGCAATCAGATTGGAGGATTACCACGGAAAGACAAAACAGCTGAGAAAGGACGCTCACCCCAAAGTCACTGTTGTATACAGAGAGAAGATTGCAGATAATTAAAAGACAAAGTTGATGTGTCTACCTATCAGCTTTGCTACCAAGAGGTGAATGCATCTTTTTAAAATTCAACTCCGATTTTACAAATCAATAGGTGGTTATACTCTTGAGAAAAAATAGAATAATTTCTCATATTTGAATACATAAATGAGCAATGTTGGCTTTACATCTGTTTGTAGTCAGGAATGCATATTCTTAACCTGATATCAGAATGGTTTCACTATCCTATCAGGACTCTCTGGTCATGTAAACTTTTAGGAAATAAATACTCTTTCAACATTTTAAAAAATAGGCTTGGGAATCTGATATTTGCATATAAATAGGTAATAACTCAGATCCGAACTACAAGAAGAAAACGATTTCAACAATTTAATCATTCCTGGTAAATTTGCTATTACAAATGTCCTTGTCATGTTATTTTTAAATGGAAGTTAATTGCTGAAATTCCTTTTGAAACAAAAGTGAAACAGGGCTTCCAAGACACGTCAATGGCATGATGCAATGAAACCACATGGAATTCTTTTTTCCCCCAAGTTTCAGCCACATGAAAAGAACATTTGTGATGATCATTTCCCATCACTTGGTTTGACTGCTTTCACATGGAGTGATAGATTTCCACATTCATGGTTTTGGAAATCCAGATAGCATAGCAACCAGTCCACCCAATCTGGTTCCCTCCTTTAGGATAACTTGTGTATGTGTGCGTGCGGTCAATCATGGCCAACTCTTCACAATCCCATGGACTGTAGCCCTGCCAGGCTTCTCTGTCCATGGAATTGTCCAGGCAAGAATACGGGAATGGGTTGCCATTTCCTACGCCAAGGGATCTTCCCAACTCAGGGATCGAACCTGAGTCTCTTGCGTCACTTGCATTGGCAGGCGAATTCCTTACCACTGCGCCACCTGGGATAACTATTAATTGTGCCCTTTCTAAGTGCCTCTGGGCTGGTATCTGTGTCATTTCCAGCATTTAAAGACTTTTAAGCAGTGAAGGACTTCCTCGTTTATCAATGTCAGAGGAACACACTAGATCCCTGGAGCTTGCTCAATCCAGAATAAGAGGAAATCTCTGACCCTCAGACCATCATGGCCGCTGTTTCCAGGTGCCCCCAGCCTACATCCACTCAAAGGTATCAGCTTCCTCCCTTCATGCCAAGCTGGGGCCAGACATCCTGTGTCCACCCAGCCTGGTAAGGTCCCCAGTTGCCTCTAGCTTTTCAGGATGACGTCCTTGAGTAACAAGATATACAACTCTAACCAATCATCCTAGTCTGTGAGGACTCTATTTTAGCACAGAAGGTCTCACTTCCTCTGTCTCCAAACCCTCTGTCCTGGCTAACCCAGAAAAGCTGGTCCCCTAAAGCATACCTTTTCATCCTCCTCCAGATTGGGTCAGTTGCCTTAGTAACCCTCTAGTTGGGATACCTGCCCCCCTCCCCATCAATAGCACACCTAGAACTATCTCTTCTCGGGAAAATTCAGCTACCTAGCCCTCAGACTTTTGAAATCCAAGCTTTCTCTATTCTCTGACATATGGAAAATGTATATTTCTAGGAGAGAAATCTACAATGTGAGCGTTTTCCTTGAAAGGGGAATAAAAAGACATCTTCCATCCTTTGTAAGTGCTTTCAGCCCTAAGTATATGTTAGAATTATCTATGAGTTTGAAGAACTCTCTTATGCCTGGACCCCACTCCCGGTCAATTCAATAAGACTCTATGATGTGTGACCTGGTCATCAATAGGACTAAAATCCATTTGTCAAAGGGCAGTGGAGAAAAGGTTTTGCTTTATTTCAGTTATAAGATGTTCAATAAATTAATACAACTGGACATCTATGTCTATAAGCTGTGAGCCTTAAAGTCTCAACTACTGACCCATGAAGGTCACAGAAATACAGCTTAGGTAAAACTAAAAGTTTCTTACATGCTGAAATTTGCTGACAGTGAAAATTTCTTGATTCATCTCCCTTTAGGTACTCCAGTTCTCCTTTTTTATGTTTTTGATTGAGGTATAACAGTTATTACAGAAGTTTCAGGTGTAAACAAGGTGATTCAAATTTTTTAAAAGTTGTATTCCATTTATAATTATTGTAAAATATTGGCTGTATTCCTTGCATTGTATAATATATCCTTGTGGCTTATTTATTTTATACATAGTAGTTCTTCTGACTCCAGTAAATACTAAATATAAAATCCAGTGCTTCACAGGCTGGGGCCAACAAACCTACAATCTCAAGATTTGAGAGCAGAAAGATGCTCATTCTTCCCCATCCTCCTCTACAACCCAACTGAACTCATATTATTAATATCATTATTATTGTTTTTAATTTCCTGATCACCTTCAGAACCTTGCTTAGCAAACTGTGACTGTCAGCTCTAAAAGTTTCTCAAAATTGGATTTTGGTTATGCCAGCTCTCAAGAAGACACAGGAATGTGTACATTTAAGTATATATTTAACTGTAAATGTAATCGTTTATAACCACTTTTAAATGCTCACTCTGGACTCAATCTCAAATGCCATGCTTTTACATTATTTTTGACATATTTATAATTGCCTGGAAGGGTTTCCCAGACAACTAACACTTTTATTGGGTCAGAAAATCTTGATGTGACCTAAATTTTATATAGGGCTCTTTATTTCTGTTGGTGATGCAAAATATTGGAATAATTTAAGATCCTGCTGTGTAGGAGAATCAGAAGAGGTAAATGGCATGATTAGTGCCTTTTAAAATTCTAACTAAATAATTCAAAGAAGTTTGGATAAAATATATGACACAAAATAAAACTACCTGGGAAATGTTCAAGACCATCTATTATTTAGAACCAAAGTATGTGGGTAAGAATATCAATAAGACTGTGCTGATCTGGGTCTGTTCAAATGTGGCCACTAATGAGAACAGGCTTCAGAAGTGTTGAGTCTTGAATTAATAAGTCCTCAGCCAGAAACTCCAGACCAGAACTTTCTCTTCTAGGACAGTGTGGCTGGAGCCTAAAGGGTCCTGAGACCAGGAAAGGCAGACTCCAGCTATGAGAGTGAAATTCCTCCTTGGCTTCTTTTAGATGTGTGTGCGTGTGCTAAGTCGCTACAGTCGCGTCCGACTTTGTAATCTCATGGGCTGTAGCCAGGCTCCTCTGTCCATGGGGATCCTCCAGGCAAGAATACTGGAGTGGGCTGTCATGATCTCCAGGGGATCTTCCCTACCCAGGGATTGGAGCCGCTTCTCTTATGTCTCCTGCATTGGCAGGCAGGTTCTTTACCGTTAGGGCCACCTGGGAAGCCCTCTTTTAGATGTACATATGCTAAATGAGGGCTTTCCTGGTAGCTCAGCCGCTAAAAAATCCACCTGCAATGCAAGTAGATCCAGGTTCGATCCCTGGGTCAGAAAGATCCCCTGGAGAAGGAAATGGCAACCCACTCCAGTATTTTTTGCCTGGAGAACCCCATGGACAGAGGAGCCTGGTGGAGATATAGTCCATCGGGTCGCAAAGAGTCGAATACAACTTAGGAACTAAAACACCACCACAGTAAATGAAAGCAGTTTTTAAAAAACTAGAAGCAAAATTTTTAAAGATGAGAACATAAATTTGAATTTTAACCTTATTTTGTCTTTCTTATTTCTTTCAAGTCTATGTGAAGCCTCAAAACTGGAGGGACTTTAATATTGGGTGAATGCGTGACACCCTAACATCCCTTCCTGTTCTCAGCCACTGTGCCCAGGGAGGTGGACATTGGGCGAGGCCTCAGGTTTTCTTGATGTGTCATCCAGAGTAAGTTCACAAAAGGGCCCACACTTCAATCTTCCTCTTTGGCCTTCTGTCTATGTTCTGAAATTCCTTTTAAACTGCTATTAATATTAAGGAGACACCCAAAAGAAGGCAGAACACAATTGATTTGCAAGACACCCAACTGCATTAGGGCTCCAACTCCTCTTAGTTTTTCTGGGACTTTCCCTAGTTAAACACTGAAAGCTCCTTGTCCTAGGGAAAAAACCCCATCTCAACCACACTGGATGGTTGATTCCCCCCAGGTGCAGAATATTTTTGGTTACACTTTCTCATATTCAGACACAGAGATCATGCTCACAGAACAGAGTTTCTCCACGTGGAGGATGTGCAGACCAAGAGAATTGAACTTGAGATGCTCAAGGGAAGGCAGCCAACCTGGTTTATCTGCACAGTCATAGTCAGAGGTCAAACTAGAGTGCGACTTAAAAATGTGTGAGTTCACAACAGACACAGTGAATAGGCTTGTGGTTGCCAAGGTGGGAGGGGGGTTAGGGAGCGAAGGATTGGGAGGTTGGGGTCAGCAGATACAAACAATTACATATGGAATGGGTAAACAACAAAGTCCTACTGTATAGCACTGAGAACTATACTCTCTGTGAAATGTAGAAATATCCTGTGATAAACTATAATGAATATATATATGTATTACTAATCACTTTGCAGGCATCAATACACTGTAAATCAACTATGCTTCGATTTTAAAAAATATATGAATTCACTGTGGTTGGAGACATTGAAGGAGATGGGGGTCCCCAGTCTTCAAATCAAGAGTCATATTTTGGAACTAAAGGTCACAAATCCTTTTGCTGCTTCTCTAACTGAAAATAAAATCCTGCTTGATCTGAGCCACATCACAATGAGATTTCACAAAGTACATTTAGCAGGAGAGGAAAGAATATACATTCAGCCATGTTAACTCAGACTGAGTGCATAATTCAAGGTCTACCCCATTCATTTTGCAGGTACTCTTTATAGCTGTCACAACAGTCAAAAATATTAAAGGGAATCACTAGGGATTATCTTTTCCTAGTAATTATGAGAAAAGGTTTGGGGAAAGATTTGTATTTTCTGCTTCCTGTCCTCTGTTTCCAAGCTGCTGGAGAGCAGCAGAGATCCAGAGGCTTCCTGGATGACGGAAGGGATGCAGTTCTCAGCACAAGTGATGCTGAGTTAACTGGTTGGGTATCTGAGATGGGCTGACAAAATGCAGCATGGTCAAACAGCTATAAAATTTGAGTCACAGAATCACAAAGATGCCAACAGACCAAGGACAATAAATAATGCAAGCAGCCAAGAACAGGCGGGTTAACACACACACAAACCAGGAAACACCATTCAGTCTCTTAACTTCTTTGTTGCAGTTTTAATTAAGCCACCTCCAAAATAAAAGTCAAAGTATTGAAGAGAATGAATCCCCTACAGACAGTGGGAGCAAATGTTAACCCTGAACTGACTTTGTATTTCTTCAAACAAAAAAAGCCTGCAAAGATGGAGAAGCAAGAATAAAGGCCAATGTTCTTCCAGGTAGGAGTCAATTCTTGTTGTCTGTGGTGGTTGTGTTGTATGACGTCTTCGAAAACACTGAATTAGCAAATCTGAAACTAGTGATTCTAGAGGAAATACAGATATAGATTCCAGGAAGCCTTTACTCATATTTTCATCAGCTGACCAATACATAACATTTTAGAATGTGTGCTTGTGTTTAAAGGTAACATATTTAATATACATTGTTAATTCATTAACTGAACTCATGGTCAGCTTTAGAAGCAGGACAAGGACTCATGTTATTTACTGATACCTCTCTGTAAGGCACGTGGCAGCACTTCAGCTCCAAGCACTATTTAGGGTCCATTTTGAACAGGAAATCATCCATCAAAAGCGCAAAGGGCAGGAAAAAGTGACACCAAGTTGATCATGAAAAGGATGCATGTTTACAATAAGAGAGCTGGAACAGAAGGTCAAGTGTCACCTTATTTGACCTCCAATGGGCCCTACACAATGGTGACTCAGATATTTTGCTGCTCTGCATATGCACTTGAATGACCCTGAGAGTACTGTGAGTATTGATAATAAGTTCCCTAAAACCTCCCAATTGATTTATGTACCTCTTGTGAAAAATAAAGGCTAAGGCTAAGTCACTTCAGTCGTGTCCGACTCTGTGCGACCCCATAGACGGCAGCCNCAGGCAAGAATACTGGAGTGGGCTGTCATGATCTCCAGGGGATCTTCCCTACCCAGGGATTGGAGCCGCTTCTCTTATGTCTCCTGCATTGGCAGGCAGGTTCTTTACCGTTAGGGCCACCTGGGAAGCCCTCTTTTAGATGTACATATGCTAAATGAGGGCTTTCCTGGTAGCTCAGCCGCTAAAAAATCCACCTGCAATGCAAGTAGATCCAGGTTCGATCCCTGGGTCAGAAAGATCCCCTGGAGAAGGAAATGGCAACCCACTCCAGTATTTTTTGCCTGGAGAACCCCATGGACAGAGGAGCCTGGTGGAGATATAGTCCATCGGGTCGCAAAGAGTCGAATACAACTTAGGAACTAAAACACCACCACAGTAAATGAAAGCAGTTTTTAAAAAACTAGAAGCAAAATTTTTAAAGATGAGAACATAAATTTGAATTTTAACCTTATTTTGTCTTTCTTATTTCTTTCAAGTCTATGTGAAGCCTCAAAACTGGAGGGACTTTAATATTGGGTGAATGCGTGACACCCTAACATCCCTTCCTGTTCTCAGCCACTGTGCCCAGGGAGGTGGACATTGGGCGAGGCCTCAGGTTTTCTTGATGTGTCATCCAGAGTAAGTTCACAAAAGGGCCCACACTTCAATCTTCCTCTTTGGCCTTCTGTCTATGTTCTGAAATTCCTTTTAAACTGCTATTAATATTAAGGAGACACCCAAAAGAAGGCAGAACACAATTGATTTGCAAGACACCCAACTGCATTAGGGCTCCAACTCCTCTTAGTTTTTCTGGGACTTTCCCTAGTTAAACACTGAAAGCTCCTTGTCCTAGGGAAAAAACCCCATCTCAACCACACTGGATGGTTGATTCCCCCCAGGTGCAGAATATTTTTGGTTACACTTTCTCATATTCAGACACAGAGATCATGCTCACAGAACAGAGTTTCTCCACGTGGAGGATGTGCAGACCAAGAGAATTGAACTTGAGATGCTCAAGGGAAGGCAGCCAACCTGGTTTATCTGCACAGTCATAGTCAGAGGTCAAACTAGAGTGCGACTTAAAAATGTGTGAGTTCACAACAGACACAGTGAATAGGCTTGTGGTTGCCAAGGTGGGAGGGGGGTTAGGGAGCGAAGGATTGGGAGGTTGGGGTCAGCAGATACAAACAATTACATATGGAATGGGTAAACAACAAAGTCCTACTGTATAGCACTGAGAACTATACTCTCTGTGAAATGTAGAAATATCCTGTGATAAACTATAATGAATATATATATGTATTACTAATCACTTTGCAGGCATCAATACACTGTAAATCAACTATGCTTCGATTTTAAAAAATATATGAATTCACTGTGGTTGGAGACATTGAAGGAGATGGGGGTCCCCAGTCTTCAAATCAAGAGTCATATTTTGGAACTAAAGGTCACAAATCCTTTTGCTGCTTCTCTAACTGAAAATAAAATCCTGCTTGATCTGAGCCACATCACAATGAGATTTCACAAAGTACATTTAGCAGGAGAGGAAAGAATATACATTCAGCCATGTTAACTCAGACTGAGTGCATAATTCAAGGTCTACCCCATTCATTTTGCAGGTACTCTTTATAGCTGTCACAACAGTCAAAAATATTAAAGGGAATCACTAGGGATTATCTTTTCCTAGTAATTATGAGAAAAGGTTTGGGGAAAGATTTGTATTTTCTGCTTCCTGTCCTCTGTTTCCAAGCTGCTGGAGAGCAGCAGAGATCCAGAGGCTTCCTGGATGACGGAAGGGATGCAGTTCTCAGCACAAGTGATGCTGAGTTAACTGGTTGGGTATCTGAGATGGGCTGACAAAATGCAGCATGGTCAAACAGCTATAAAATTTGAGTCACAGAATCACAAAGATGCCAACAGACCAAGGACAATAAATAATGCAAGCAGCCAAGAACAGGCGGGTTAACACACACACAAACCAGGAAACACCATTCAGTCTCTTAACTTCTTTGTTGCAGTTTTAATTAAGCCACCTCCAAAATAAAAGTCAAAGTATTGAAGAGAATGAATCCCCTACAGACAGTGGGAGCAAATGTTAACCCTGAACTGACTTTGTATTTCTTCAAACAAAAAAAGCCTGCAAAGATGGAGAAGCAAGAATAAAGGCCAATGTTCTTCCAGGTAGGAGTCAATTCTTGTTGTCTGTGGTGGTTGTGTTGTATGACGTCTTCGAAAACACTGAATTAGCAAATCTGAAACTAGTGATTCTAGAGGAAATACAGATATAGATTCCAGGAAGCCTTTACTCATATTTTCATCAGCTGACCAATACATAACATTTTAGAATGTGTGCTTGTGTTTAAAGGTAACATATTTAATATACATTGTTAATTCATTAACTGAACTCATGGTCAGCTTTAGAAGCAGGACAAGGACTCATGTTATTTACTGATACCTCTCTGTAAGGCACGTGGCAGCACTTCAGCTCCAAGCACTATTTAGGGTCCATTTTGAACAGGAAATCATCCATCAAAAGCGCAAAGGGCAGGAAAAAGTGACACCAAGTTGATCATGAAAAGGATGCATGTTTACAATAAGAGAGCTGGAACAGAAGGTCAAGTGTCACCTTATTTGACCTCCAATGGGCCCTACACAATGGTGACTCAGATATTTTGCTGCTCTGCATATGCACTTGAATGACCCTGAGAGTACTGTGAGTATTGATAATAAGTTCCCTAAAACCTCCCAATTGATTTATGTACCTCTTGTGAAAAATAAAGGCTAAGGCTAAGTCACTTCAGTCGTGTCCGACTCTGTGCGACCCCATAGACGGCAGCCCACCAGGCTCCCCAGTCCCTGGGATTCTCCAGGCAAGAACACTAGAGTGGGAAAATAATAATAATAATAATTAATCCGAGTCGCTCAATCCTGTTTGACTCTTTGCGACCCCATGGACTGTATAGCCCACCAGGCTCCTCAGTCCATGGAATTTTCCAGGCAAGAGTACTGAAATGGGTTGCCATTTCCTTCTCCAGGGGATCTTCCCAACCCAGGGATCCAACCCAGGTCTCCCGCACTGCAGGCAGACGCTTTACCATCTGAGCCACCAGGGAGGCCTCAATTATACACAGTCAAGATGGCCTGTAGAGGGAGCTGTAACACCCTACCTGTCATCATTAATTACCCCAAACAGGAAGACGGAAACGACACCAGTACTCCCAAACAGGAAGTCTGACTATTCACTACCGAGCAGGAGGAAGGAAAACTTCCTTCTTTCTCAACCAATAGAAAATGCCACAGCTCGGCCAATGAGAAGCTGTCTTCACCTGAACTTTTACTTTCCTCCAGTGGGTTTTCATTTTTTCCTTACTGATGACTTCCTTTTCTTGTCCCACCCTCCTTACTACAAAAGTTTTCCTGTTGTGTTACCCCACTCACTTGTCTGTTTGCCAGATGAGATGTTGCCCAGTTCATGAATCATTTAAGAAAGCCAATTAGATCTTCAAATTTACTGTTTTGTTGTTGTTGTTATATCCTGAACAAACTGTTGCTATTTTGGGAAGATTGTGCCAAAACTATAAAAAGACATATATTACAGTCAGAATCCCCTTAGAAGAGAGAGTCCTACACCCAAATCAGTCCTGCAGAGAGCAGACCCTCATCCCCACCCCCAGTTGTGGACCAAGACCACTTCCTTTTCTCCCTGTTCTCCAAATTTGTCCAGAGATGTACTCTCCACAAGCCAGATTCCTTTGCCTGACACTGCTGAAGACATGCTCCATCTGTTTCAATTTCTGGTTTGTACTGAAGGGGAAAAACGTAATCTATTATCTCTTAGGGGAGACAAAGCCATTTGGAGGAAATCTATTTTTATATCGTCAAAATAGCACTACTGGCTCTTGGTGAATATCCAACAATAATAGTGAAAGGAAGAAAGAGAACAAAGAGAGAAAGAAAAAGAAAGGGAGAAGGAAAGAAAGAAAGAGAAATAGAGGAGGGAAGGAAGGAAGGAAATGTTGTGGTCTGTACATTGGTTGGAAAAGAGTTTCCAGACATAAGGCAGAGTGAGAGAAGAATAGAGTTTATTAGAGTGGGAGACGCTCAGCTCAAGGGAGAGTCAACTTTTATAGCCTGGAGACAAAGAACATTCCGACTGGGAGGGTAGCATTAGGTAATTGGTTAGGATGCTACAGAGTGAGTGGTGGGTGGATATTTTACCTGATATTCCATCAGGGAACTGGCCGGTTTAGATCCAAGGCTCATGGCAACAGTTGCTATAGGGCTTGGTTATTTCTGCAAATTTTTGTCCTGTGACCTTGGTATAAGGCTCCACATCCATGACCTTGGTACAGGGCTCCACAGGAAGGAGGAGGGGTAGAAAAGGAAAGGAAAGAAGAAAAAGAATCTGGGAGGGGGAGAGGAGTAGAGGGAAAAAAAGAATCCTCATAGTCGCCCATAACCTCTGGGTACTCCAGACAGTGAACACACAAATCTGTTTGCTTCTCTTTGTATATGAAAATAAAAACAAGCCATGTAAATAATTTTTCACATAGAATTTATTAAATGGATAGGGACATAAGCACAAAGAATAGAAATTCCCTTGGAATTTTCACACTTAATTTTGTGGCTAAAATAATATTCTGAGATGTTGATCTCAGAAGCACAGTGAGCAGTGTCTTGAAGCAAGACCTGGGTTCTCTGCCCAGAAATTGAACCTGGGGAGCCTGGATGAAAACCAGGAACCCCAGCTATTCGTCCACCAGGGGCTAGAGGCTAGGAGCAAAGTCACCCTGGCTCTTGACTCTTTTGAAAGCAAGAATGTTTCAAGGAGCCAAAACCTGTAAAAAGAGGTACAAAGTTTATTATTAGAAGCACACACAACATGTAGGAGAACACACAGAGAAGCAATGTGTTTATTTAGAACAAAAGCAAGGTAGAAATACACACCCGGAGACAAAAGATTTGGACATCTTTCCCAAGGAGGAGGAGTGCAGTAAAGACGCAGTTTAAATCACTTATATGGGGCTTCCCTGGCAGTCCAGTGGTTAAGCCTCCACACTTCTGACCCAGGGAGCATAGGTTCAGTCCTTAGTAGGGGAACTAAGATTGCACTCGCTGCATGGCGTAGCCAAAAATAAAAAATTACTTACATAGGACAGTTCTTTCAGGTCTTTGTTTACCTTTGACCAATTATCTTGTTTCTCATGGTCTTCTTGTTTCTTAGTGGTCATCTTATCTGTTTACTCCAGCAGAGCTCAGCTTCAGCCATTAACTTGGCCTTTGAAAAGTCTAGGGAAAACAAAACTCCAGTATATTATTCCTGACAAACACCAGCTTCTCAGCCCATCTACCTCAATGGTACCATTTTGTTAGGATCTCCTCCTTCGTGTTTCTCTCTCTTTTTTTCTCCCCTTTGCTCTTCAGTAGACTCAGCTCCTCTATTCATTGTCTCCTGGAAAGTAAGGGGCCAGTGGGCCACTTGATGGCTAGATGGCTGGTCCCTAGGGGATAATGACAGCTTGCACATGTGGAGAACAGTGGACCCGAGACTAAGCTTTTCACATTCATTAACTTATTATTAACACAGGTAGTAGCTTTAACATCATCCCTGTTACAGAACAGAAATGATGAGTTGATGACATCACCCAGATGTGCACATCTAAGAAGTGGCAGGGCCCGGATTTGAACACAGGCTAGTAAGTCCCTCTGCATCCTGGGTTTCAAAATGCTGTGATCCTCATGATGCAAAGCTTAAGTAGAGTAAACATCATCTACCATGATAGCCACCTAGTCTCCAGCAAATCCTCCAGGATAATATAGAACCAGTGTTTCCTATTTGTAAATCAGGATGTGCTGTGTGTGCTCAGTAACTTCTGTCAGTCCAACTCTCTGCAATCGCATGGACTGTAGATCACCAGGCTCCTCTATCCAAGGGGATTCTCCAGGCAAGAATACTGGAGTGGGTTGCCATGCCCTCCTCCAGGGGATCTTCCCAACTTGGGGATCGAACCTGTGTCTCTTATGTCTCCTGCACTGGCAGGAGAGTTCTTTATCACTAGTGCCACCTGGGCAGTCTGTAAATCAGGATGGACAGCAGTAAAAGCTGTTGACAAGACCCCTCAATAATTATCAGCTAATGGCATATTTTACAAAGGTCATTTTAAAATTAATTTTTAGTGGAGTGTAGTTGCTTTACAATGTTCTGTTAGTTTCTTCTGTAAAGCAAAGTGAATATCCCCTCTTCTGGGTATTTCTTTTCCACTTTTAGGTCATAGCAGAGCAGAGTTATCTGTGCTATATAGTAAGTTCTCATTAAGTGAAAGTCGCTCAGTCAAGGCCGACTCTTTGCGACCCCATGGACTATAGAGTTCTAAGTTCTCATTAGTTGTCTATTTTATTGTGTATGCTCAGTCGCATCTGACTGTAGCTGGCCAAGCTCCTCTGTTCAAGGAATTTTCCAGTAGGAATACCGGAGTGACCTGCCATTTCCTATTCGAGGGGATCTTCCTGATCCAGGGATCCGATGAGGAGGATTCTTTACCACTGAGCCACTGAGCCACATGGGAAACATCTATTTGATACACAGTATCAACAATGTGAAAGTGAAAGTCACTCAGTCACGTCTGACTCTTTGTGACCTTATGGTCTATATAGTCCATGGAATTCTCCAGGCCTGAATACTAGAGTGGGAAGCCTTTCCCTTCTCTAGGGGATCTTCCCAACCAAGGGATTGAACCCAGGTCTCCCACATTGCAGGCAGATTCTTTACCAGCTGCGCCACAAGGGAAGCCCAAGAATACTGGAGAGGGTAGCTTATCCCTTCTCCAGTGGATCTTCCCAACCTAGGAATTGACCCAGGGTCTGCTGCATTGCAGGCTGATTCTTTACCAGCTGAGCTCTCGGAGAAGCCCTGTATCAACAGTGTATATATGTCAATCCCAATTTCCCAATTCATCTCACCATCCTCCTTTCCCCCTTGGCATCCATGTTTGTTCTCTACATCCGTGTCTCTGTTTCTGCTTTGTAAATAAGATCATCTGTACCAATCTTTTTAGATTCCACATATATGCATTAATATACGATATTTGTTTTTCTCTTTCTGACTTACTTCACTATGCCACTCTCTAGGTCCACCCACATCTCTACAAATGACCCAATTTTGTTCCTTTTCATGGCTGAGCAATCTACATGTTCAATGCAATCCCTATCAAATTACCAATGGCATTTTTCACAGAACTAGAACAAAAAAGTTTACAATTTGTATGAAAGCACAAAAGACCTAGAAAAGAACCATTTGTTTTGAAGAAGGTGCACATGTATATCCATCTTCAATATGGCTGCTTAAGCATATTCCAACAGCAGAGCAATTCCTGCCAGCCACCTGAATGCTCTTCCTTTTCTAATTGCCTTAAGTGTCCCTTGTTACATTTGCTGAAGAAGTAGCCTCGGTCCTTACCAAACCCAGGTTTACATAATAAAAATGCAACAATGCACATATATAAATGTTAAAAAGTGTACAAAAGCACTTTTAAGCTTTTGTCAAGCCCCACATTTTCCTAAAAGAGACTCAGAGTAAAGGATCGGGTGTCTTTTGGTAGCAACATATTTTAAATTTGATTGACATCCAAAGAGTCAAAGGCAATTCTTTAAAACCCCTTTTCATTCTCCTTTATGTGTTTATGTCTTTTTAAAAATGAATATTCCCCCAATGCATCTGTGTGTATCTCAACCTTCTGACAAGGCCACTTAATTATCAGGGGCACTGACTGGAAATCTCCTCCTTATCAGCACAGGGGCTGCCTACTTTGTTTAGCCAGCAAGTGTTTGAAAGGCTTTACAGAGCTAAGTCCTAGTGCTAGGAGATTTTCGTCTTTCCGAAAGTCTGCCTGTCATTGTGACTGGATTATCTGGCTATTAAACTGTGGTCTCTTCAGTTTGTCAAGCCTCCAAAGAGATTGTGCTAGAAACTCAAGCGATAAGCAAAAAAGTGACTTTGAGGATAAATAAGCAGACTCCAGCCTTACTCTTGAGAAAGACTGAGATTCTAATGTACCAATTATTTAATCTACAAGCAGCTACCCAGGTGCCCTCTCCATGCTGAAAATTACGGGATGACATCCTTTATTTTCTTTTTCAAAATGTCGATTTTTATTAGAGTAGAGTCGATTTACTGATGTTATGGCAGTTTCTTCTCCACCGCAAGGTGAATCAGCTTTACGTATACATGTATCCCCTCTTCCTGGGATTTCCTTCCCATTTAGCTCATCACAGAGCATTGAGTAGATTTCCCTGTGCTATACAGTAGGTTCTCATTTTAAAGTAAAAGTGTTAGTTCAGTCATGTCCAACTGACTCTGCAACCCCAGGGACTGTATGTAGCCTGCCAGGCTCCTCTGTTCATGGAATTCTTCAGGCAAGAATATTGGAGTGGGTAGCCATACTCTTCTCCTGGGAGTCTTCCCAACCCAGGGATCGATCCTTGGTCTCCCCCAAGGAAGATTCTTTACCATTGCAGCCACAGGGAAGCCCAAGTTATTATTTATCTACTTTTATACCTAATATCAATAGTGTATATATGCATCACTTGTGGCTCAGATGGTAAAGTGTCTGCCTACAAGGCGGGAGACCTGGGTTCGAGCCCTGAGTTGGGAAGTTCCCCTGGAGAAGGAAATGGCAGTCCACTCCAGTATTTTTGCCTGGAAAATCCCATGGACGGAGGAACCCAGTAGGCTACAGTCCATGGGGTCGCAAAGAGTCGGACACAACTGAGTGACTTCACTTCACTTCACTTCATATATGCATCAATCCTAGTCTCCCAATTCCTCCTCTCTTCCCCCCCTTGGTGTCCATATGTCTGTTTTAGTTTGTGTCTCTTTTTCTTCTTTGTAAATAAGATTGAGGATGACATCCTTTGGAAGAGGAAATTAAAAGCTAGGTTAAGTTGAGGTTTTCTCAAGCTATGGAGTTTTTCAAGCTATAGAGAAATGAGAAGGTAGGGGGTGAAGCAGACATACCAAAAACTAAATATATTTCACACTTCATCATGTGAGTGGGAAATTGTACAGGTTTGTAAGCAAACAGGATTAAAAGGAAGAAATACTTTAGCATGATGAGATTACAGTGGATGGGTCCCTTTGGCAGGTAAGGTTACTCTAGGATGTTGGAATCTACCCTGCCTGGCGTCTTGCCCAAGGCACAAACTCCACACTCGTACCTCCATTGAGCATTTTCTCTCACTTTCCACCCTGATCAAAGACAGAGCCTCCTGTGGTTGCCTATAGATTTGGGCTGTGAACTTATAAAATTTCTTAAATAAGTCTTTCTGAAATACATTTAAAGTCCTTTTCTTGGACACCCTCATTCAGTTAACAAAATCCCTCTTTTACCAATTTTAGATAGTGGCACAAGACTTTAGACAGTGAGTTCCTTATACTTGCCACCCACTGGAAAAATCATCTCCTTCATTATTTATCCTTAAATTATACCCTTTTAAAGTTGGAGAAAAAAAATCAAAGGATCTAATCAAGGGGATGTTCTCATTTCAATCAGCTATTAGTACCCAAACTGTTAGTTAGGTGGTCATGAAGGAAAGATGGAAATTACTTAATTTTGTGGTTTAATACTGATTTTTAAAAACAATTAACAATATTTAGCCTTGTCAGCACACATAAAACCAATTTTGCACTTGTAATATCTAGGGGGATAAGGTACACTCAGGTTAAATATATTATTTTGGATATCACAAACAATATGAACTGTCAAAAGTGCAATTCACATTTAATTATACCTCATCACCAATCTTTTTTTTTTTTTTAATATTTACCTATTTATTTGACTGTGTTAGTTCTTATTTGCAGCACACAGGATCTTTACTTGAAACATGTGAGATTGTTTTTTTTAGCTGATGCACATGACTCTTAGTTGCAGCATGTGGGATCTAATTCCCCAACCAGGGATTGAACCCAGGATCCCTGCATTAGGAGCTTGGACCACCCAGGAAGTTCCATCCATCTTTCTTCACAGCCTTTGAAGGCATGGAACCAGGCAGAGCAGCTTCCATTTGTAAAACCCATAGTCTAGGACCCTAGCATTCACTTCCCAGGTGTACGTCACTCATTCTCTGGATATTTTAACAAAGTTGGATTTAGGGCTAAGTGCCAGGTATTTGGCTAGGTGTATTCACATTTCTTTTTTAAGCTTGTGTATGTTTGCATCATCATTTTGGAGAAGAGAAAACTAAAAATTACAGAGTTGAAGTAATTTTCCCAAGAAAACTTCCAGTGTGAACCTGAATCTTGATCTGTGGCTTCCTTTGCCACTAACTCCCATGATTTCAGCATCCACTTTACTCATTGCAAATGGCATGAAAATGAAGACTTAGTAGCTCATTTGCTAGGATTTTTCAGTTTTTTCCTCCTTCCCTTCATGTTTTCCTTCCTTCATTGTTTCTCTTTTTCTTTATTTCTTCTTCACTCTGTAAGCATCTGTGAAACAGGCAATTCTTCAAAGCCACGCTGAATTTTGATCTTCAGGGGTTTTTCTTCTTGTTCCATTTCTCTTCTAGAAATACTACAATTTGAATTAAAAAGAATTTTTTCAGGTCAATATTTTGCCTATGTGAAGCAAAAAATTTCTAACTGTTGAAGGCCTTATTTTAAAATTCCAGCTACTTCAATAGCTGGTGATGCGTACCTGAATCTCAGAGGAAAAGTTTCGGTCTGGGGGTACCTATTTGGCAGTCATCATCACAGAGACCGTAGTTGGAAAAACCATAAGAGTGGGGAAAATACCAAGATACATGCGTTGAGATGACCAGTTGGCTAAGGCAAAAATAATTAACAATTAAACAAAACCTTAGGGAGTAGGGAGCAGCCTCACACACATGGAAGACAGGAGACAGAGGCAATGGAGCCACAGCTGAGCAAGAAGACGGGGTGACGTCATAGTCCCCGTGGTTGAGGGAAGCTTGTGAAATAAACAACTGGGTACAAAACCTAGTAAGTTACATTTCAATGTTCATGGTCAACATTTACCCTAAATCACTATCTAAAAGTAGTTCAAGAATAACATCAGCCCACTTGCCAAGCACCAATGCCCACTAGACCCTACATTCTTGTCTCCAACATCAACTAAGCCCAAAGAATCCAGCACTCATTTGAGAGCAACTGATGCTAAGCCTTGGGGCAAAAACGGGGTCAGAAACTTGCTGATGTTGTCAGAAAGCAAAAACATTTTGTTTAAATATGGAAAGGAATTCTAAAGGGGAAGAGCTCTTTAATTAAAGGCTCGTGCTGGCCCTTTGCAGTTGTGCAAATCTTAAGAGACAAAATACTCATAGCAATAGTTTATGGCTAATTGAAATAAACTGTGTTTGTGAAAGGTAATGAATTAAATTTATTCAAAGGAAAACTTGATTCAAAAGGAAAAATATAATAGGACATCTTACTTATTAAAGAAAAATTTTTTTATTTCTGTGATTGTGCCATGGCATGCAGGATTTTAGTTCCCCTACCAAGGATCAAACTTATGCCCCCTGCAGTGGAAGCTTGGAGTCCTAACCACCGGACTGCCAGGGAATTAACTAACAGGACATTTTAATTTAAACAAGTACTCAATATTTGTACACATACATGTGTGTATGTATGAATTTCATTTGTTCTCTTAATCATATGGCTGTATTTGTGATTAACAAAATTAATTGCATCAATTATATGGTGCTTTAGAGTATGCTGAAACACAACTACAGTAATAAGTTTTATAGTAATTGTAATTTTTACATGTTCTGTCTCTTATTAGGGTCTATTAAGTAATAAGAAAAAGACAGCATTTTAAAATGTCATTTAATCTCTCCAGGAAATTTAATGAATTCATCCTGCACATTTGAGGGCTTAAAATATTTCTAAGTCATATATGTGTGTGTATATATATAGATCTCCTGGAGAAGGAAATATGGCAATCCACTCCAGTATTCTTGCATGGAAAATTCCATGGAGGGAGGAGCCTGGTGGGCTACAGTACATGGGGTCGCAAAGAGTTGGACACAACTGAGCTACTTCACTTTCTTTCTCTCTCTATATATATATATATACACATACATATATGCACATTAACATTTATATGTATATATAAAGAGTTCAGATCAAAAGAAGCCCTATTTCAAGCAAGAAATCATCAACAGTGGCCAAATAGGATTGAATATGCTAATTTGACCAATAGGTTGACAATGACAGATGTTAATCACTCAGTTGTGTCTCGACTCTTTGCGACCCCATGGTCTGTTCATGGAATTCTCCAGGCAAGAATACTGGAGTGGATTGTCATTCCCTTCTCCAGGGTATCTTCCCGACCCAGGGATTGAATCTGGGTCTCCTGCATTGCAGGCAGATTCTTTACCATCTGAGCTACTAGGGAAGCACCAAAAAGAATCCCTCCGGTAGATTGTAAATAACATAGGACACTACCTCCCCCAAGAACAGGGAGAGGTAACCCTGAGCCAGTCAGGACAATGACAGAGCAGATCTGATTGATTGTGGAGGATGGGAACCCCAAAGGTGAGCGTCATTGAGATGACCTTAGCCTCTAAGGCTAAAGAGGCAGACAGAAACATTCGAAGGGCACAGAATCCCAGTGAGTGTTCATCGAAACGGCAGGGGCTACACTGGCACTGCCAGGAAGGAAGGATGGGGAGTCACAGAGACCAAAAGCAAGCAGCAAAAGGATTCATCTAGTCAAAGGCTGATGCCATCTAAATGGGAGGAGACTCCCGTCATAACTGGCTGCTGTGGGACTTCCCTGATAGTCCAGTGGTAAAAATTCACCTTCCAATGCAGGGCACATGAGTTCAATGCCTGTTTGGGGAGCTAAGATTCCACATGCCTCAGGGCAACTAAGCCTGAGCCATACACAACACAACAAAGACCCAGGACAGCCCAAAATAAAATGATAAAATAAGCACATTACTTTTATTTGTTTGTTTTTTAAAAAAGACTGGCTGCTGTGGGCCTTGTATTGAGGACCTTTGGCTGTGAGATCTCTCATCTCAGAAGCAGGGACCTTCCTATTAACTGATGTAAAGACACTTAAAAAGGTCTAAGAAGGTGGTACAGATGGTGAGAAAATCATCCAGTGTATCCACTGCTCCAGATTCCCTGTGCTTAGTCGCTCAGTCGTGTCTGGTGTCTGACTTTTTATGATCCCGTGGACTATAGCCCGCCGGTCTCCCCTGTCCACCAGGATTCTCCAGGCCAGAATACTGGAGTGGGCTGCCATACCCTCCTCCAGGGGATTTTCCCAACTCAGGGATCGAACCCAGATCTCCTGCATTGCAGGTGGATTCTTTACCATCTGAGCCACGAGGGAAGCCCAGATCCCCTGGCTCAGCTGTAAATATGGCATCTCTAAGTAACTTAAAGTCCACTAAGTAACATGAATAATTTTCAAAGGAAACAAAATCCAAATTTGTTTGAATTATGATCCTCATTTTCTGGAAATGTTAAATTATTTCCTTCAGTTCAGTTCAGTTCAGTCACTCAGTCATGTCCAACTCTTCGCGACCCCATGAATTGTAGCATGCCAGGCCTCCCCGTCCAACATCAACTCCCGGAGTTCACTCAAACTCACGTCCATCGAGTCAGTGATGCCATCCAGCCATCTCATCCTCTGTCATCCCCTTTTCCTCCCACCCCCAATTCCTCCCAGCATCAGAGTCTTTTCCAATGAGTCAACTCTTCGCATGAGGTGGCCAAAGTACTGGAGTTTCAGCTTTTAGCATCATTTCTTCCAAAGAAATCCCAGGGCTGATCTCCTTCAGAATGGACAGGTTGGGTCTCCTTGCAGTCCAAGGGACTCTCAAGAGTCTTCTCCAACACCACACTTCAAAAGCATCAATTCTTTGGTGCTCAGCCTTCTTCACAGTCCAACTCTCACATCTATACATGACTACTGGAAAAACCATAGCCTTGACTAGACAGACTTTAGTTGGGAAAGTAATGTCTCTGCTTTTGAATATACTGTCTAGGTTGGTCATAACTTTCGTTTCAAGGAGTAAGCGTCTTTTAATTTCATGGCTGCAANTCCCCTTCTCCTCCTGCCCCCAATCCCTCCCAGCATCAGAGTCTTTTCCAATGAGTCAACTCTTTCACATGAGGTGGCCAAAGTACTGGAGTTTCAGCTTCAGCATCATTCCCTCCAAAGAAATCCCAGGGCTGATCTCCTTCAGAATGGACAGGTTGGGTCTCCTTGCAGTCCAAGGGACTCTCAAGAGTCTTCTCCAACACCACACTTCAAAAGCATCAATTCTTTGGTGCTCAGCCTTCTTCACAGTCCAACTCTCACATCTATACATGACTACTGGAAAAACCATAGCCTTGACTAGACAGACTTTAGTTGGGAAAGTAATGTCTCTGCTTTTGAATATACTGTCTAGGTTGGTCATAACTTTCCTTTCAAGGAGTAAGCGTCTTTTAATTTCATGGCTGCAATCACCATCCGCAGTAGATATGTTGGATCTGTTTAAACCTGTAAGATAGTTTTGCTTGGTAAATGGCATTTGAGTTACTTAAAAAGAAAGCAAACGTGGACTTCATGGGTGGGCCAGTGATTAAGATTCCCCCTTTCAATGCAGGGGGTGTGAGTTGGATCCCTAGTCAGTGAGCTAAGATCCCACATCCCTAGAGGCCAGAAACCAAAACATAAAATAGAAACAGCGTGGTAACAAATTCAATGAGGACTTTTTTGAAAAATAAACAGACTATTACATTTCTACATACAGTTTAAAATAAATTTATTGAATGATGCTATAAAGAGCCTCATTAAAACATATTCATTTTATAAATAGATTATTAGGATTTGTAAGTTGAACTTACAAAGAAGAGTTCTGGAGTTTAACTTACAAAGAAGAGTCTGGGATTTTACTTTAATATTTTGATTTTTAATTTGAAATCAAGTAGCCACAAATGGGGCACCCCTCGAATCTCAGCTAGTAAAGAATCTGCCTGCGGTGCAGGAAACCCCAATTCTATTCTTGGGTGGGGCAGTTCCCCTGAAGAAGGGATAGGCTATCCACTCCAGTATTCTTGGGCTTCCCTGATGGTTCAGATGGTAAAGAATTCACCTGCAAGGTGGGAGACCTGGGTTCGATCCCTGGGTTGGGAAGGTCCCCTGGAGGAGGGCATGGCAACCCACTCCAGTATTCTTGCCTGGAGAATCCCCATGGACAGAGGAGCCTGGCAGGCTACAAATCAAGGTGTTGCAAAGATTCGGACATGACTGAGTGTCCGACTCAGCACAGCACAGTCACAGCACAGTCATGACTAAGCACAGCACAGCACAGCCACAAATGGTCTTTCTCTGGATGAAAACCACCCTGAAGGCAACAACTCACCCTGACATAGGGCAGATTGAAGTGTTACTGGAACACCAAGACATGGATCACTTTGGCATCCTGGATGGGAAGAAAGAGAGAGGCAGAAGCCCATTCATTGAAACCAGGATGAGAACCAGGATGAGCGCCAGAGACATTCTAGGATTTCTGTCTCCTTGGAGTGAGTGCTGCCTGACTAGGCGGGCAGAATCTGATGGAGAGGTGGCCTCTCCTAGGGGCAGTTGATCAGAATTGAAGGTAAGGAGCAAGATCCCCTTCACTCAGGACAGCTTCGGGTCTCCCAGAACTCACCCGTGTTCTTAGGAGGCCCCCGGATACAGGGCGTCTGGGGGCAAAAACTCAGGTGACCACCACCCCATACACCCATCGCTCTGTCTCAGCAGGGTCTCCTGGAGCAGCCTGGTCAGCCCCACAGCCTGGCAGTGAGGAGGAGCACAGGATCCAAGTGGAACACGGGGGCTCCCCTCAGGTTCTGTCCCCACCAACCAGATGACTTCTGGCAAGGAATTTACTCTCGGTTCCGCATCCGGAAAACGCAGCTAAAGAGAGAACCAACCTTGTTAGTTCTGTTGGGAGAATTAAATGGAATAAATAAATAAATTGTAAAGGGATTATATTAGTACCTGGCCCAAAGTGCGCTAAATCTGACATACCTAAAGGCCAGTGGAAAGTGGAGGGGAAAATTCCCAAGGAGAGAGATTAAGGTTCATCCTCGGAGACCTCGGTGACTTCTGCTGGGAAGAATTGACATCCCACGGGCCTGGATCAGAACCACGAAGACGCAGTGCGGGAGAATGGTCCCCATTTTCCTCTTCTCATCAAGGTCGCCTCACAGATCTGGATCTCAGGATTCCCGCCAAGCTGCTTCTCCCTAGCGGTTACCAAGGATGGTGAAGAACGCGTTGCTAGGAGACCAGGTGAGAAGGCGCCAGTGAGAGGATTCCGCTTCGCCCACCAACCCGGCAGAGCACAAACACTCATCCCTGCTGTTTAAAACAGCTGTTTCTAAATCCCTTCCAAAAGTCCCATTTCCAAGAAGTTGATTTCCTCTCATAAACCCACATAATTTAAGAAATCGTGTCCGTTGCGCTTCACTGTTTGTGTAAAACCCTATTTCTACTTGTGATTATTTGCTTTCTGCCTGAGGGACATCCTGATGGATTCTTTCAGCTTCTGGTTGTCTGAAAAAAGTCTTTACCTCACCTGTTTTTTTTGAAAGACATTTCTTTCTAGAAGTTAGTGTACAGTTCTAACTTGACAATCCTTATTTTAAAGACGTTGCCTTGTTGTCTTCCGGCTTGACTCAATTCCAAAGAGAAATCTTACATAATACTTAATTTTCTTGCAGAGAACTTGACGTTTTTACCTAAACAGTCTTCGTAGGAGACTTTTTCTCTGGTTCTTTTATTTTATCACTGGCTTGACCAATTTGATTATGACTATGACGTGCCTTGGCGTACTTTTATTTCTTTCCTTCTTTTCCTTCATCCTTCTCTTCCTCACAACCACCTCCTTCTCCCATCCCTTTTTTTAATTGCCATCAGATTATCAAGCTTTTAAAGATCCCTGGGATTATAGTTATTTTTTTTACTTGAAGTACAGTTGTGTACAATACTATATGTTACAGGTGTACAATATAGTGATTCACAATTTTTAAAGGTTATACTCCTTTATAGCTATAAATAGAATTGTACAATATATCCTAAATAATCTATAAAGCTTATTTTTATACTGGCTATTGTTTCTTTTTTTAGATTTTATTATTTGCTGATTTATTTGTGGCTGCACAAGATATTCATTCCTTCGCGTGGGCTTTCTCTGGTTGCTGAGAGCAGGGGTGTACTCTCTAGTGTGGTGGCTTCTCTTGTTGCAGAGTCCAGGCTCTAGGGCGCGTGGGCTCAGTAGTTGCAGCTCAAGGGCTTAGTTGTCACTTGGCAGGTGGAATCTTCCCAGATGAGGGATCAAACCTGTTTCCCCTGCATAGGCAGGTGATGCTTAACCGCTGGATGACCAAGGAAGTCTTGGCCATTGTTTCTTAAACTATTTTTCTGTCCCCCCCTTTCCTTTGGGGATTCTGAATACATGTATATTAGGCTGCTTAAAGTTGTGGTTACCGGTGGGGGAGAGGGGCAATATGTGGGTGGGTGAGTGGGGGGCAATATGTGGGTGGGAGTGTGGAAGGTACAAGCTATTGGGTGTAACAAGATTGGCTCAAGGATGTATTGTACAACATGGAGAATATAGTCAATAATTTTGTAATAACTGTAAATGGAAAGTAACTTTTTAAACTGCCCAAGGGCAGGCTGGCTTTGACCCTCACTCAGAACCCTGATGCTACACCATCTCACACAGACAAATATGCACACACACATGCAGGCACACACATACATAGAAATATGAACATACTTTACACAAAACATGTACACACTCAAATACACATGCACAATGCGCTTAACACACACACAGGCTCACATGCACAAGCGTGCACAAAAATACCTAAGTTCAACACAACATACACACACCCTGATACACATATTCAACACACATAGACTTATAGACACATACGTACACATGTAATCACACCCCATATCATTTGCAGTTATATTTTTAACCACTAGACAATGATTCTCTGTGCTAAAAGTTATCATGAATTTGCCCAAACATAGGTGTTTAGGATCTGTACTCTTCAATCCACACGTGGCAGATTTAAGGGCTTTAAAATGCTTCTGCAGTCACTTTTGATCATCCTTCCCACAAACAGAACCCTGAGCCCACAAAAGTGAAAGACTTTTGACATTCAGCATCTGTCCAATGTGTATTTGTTCTTCTTCTTCTTTTTTTAAAAAATTAAAATGAAGTCCTCTCCTGAATAAACTGAGGCAGTGGGTAATGAGTTTCTGGCATGGAGAAGGTTGTCAGATTTAGTCAATAAAATTACAGGACTCTCAGTTTAATTTTTGTTGTTGTGAGGTTTTGGGTAGGGTTTTGTTTTAATTTTTACTGCCATATAGATAATTTCAACGTTGTGTTAATTTCAGGTATACACCAAAGTGAATCTGTTATACAAATATATATATCCGCTCTTTTTAAGATTCTTTTCCCACATAGGTCATTACAGAGTATTGAGTGGTGTTCACTGTGCTATACAGTAGGCCCTTATTAGTTACCTGTTTTATATATGCTGCTGCTAAGTCACTTCAGTCGTGTCCGACTCTGTGCAACCCCATAGATGGCAGCCCATGAGGCTCCTCCATCCCTGGGATTCTCCAGGCAAGGACACTGGAGTGGATTGCCATTTCCTTCTCCAATGCATGAAAGTGAAAAGTGAAAGTGAAGTCGCTCAGTCGTTTCCAACTCTTAGCGACTCCATGGACTGCAACCTACCAGGCTCCTCTGTCCGTGGGATTTTCCAGGCAAGAGTACTGGAGTGGGGTGCCATTGCAGTGTGTATATGTCAATCCCAAAGTCCCAATTTATCCCCACACTCAGTTCAATTTGAATTTCAGAAAAACCACAAATAATTTTTAAGCCCAAATGTGTCCCAAATGGCAGACTATCCTGTATCTTATCTGAGGACTCTATTTGTACAAGTATGATCCCAGATTGGGGCTTCCCTGATGGCTCAGTGGTAAGAAAAAAAAAAAAAAAGCCTGCCTGCCAATGCAGGAGATGCAGGTTCAATCCTTGGGTCAGTAAGATCCCCTGGAGGAGGAAACAGCAACCCACTCTAGTATTCTGGACAGAGGAACCTGGCAGACTACAGTTCACAGGATTGCGAAAGTCTGACACAACTTAGCTACTAAACAACAACAACATCCCAAATTGCATTGTATGTTCTATGGTTTATCTGGGAACACTGGACCCAGGGAAGATAGACTGAAATCTCACACACAGTTGGGTGAGGCTGCCATGTAGTTCTAGAATTCTGTGTCAGAAACAGATTTAGTAAAGACAAGCATCCCCTGAGCATATTATTCTGACTTCAGAATCATCCGACTGCCTCTGTTGGTCGCTGCTTGCCTCATTTCTGTTCTGCCAATTATAAATAACAAACCTGAAAGTGGGTGCCTGCAGGAGCGGGGGACAAACCCTTCCATCTTCACAGAGGACTTGTGGGTTAGAAATTCACCCCACCTGAGACTCCTGTTTCCTAAGTAACAATAGTAATTATAATCACTTAAATACACAGACGTCAACCTACGAAATGAGTTCTCTATGAACCGGGCACCTTGCTCATGAAATGAACTACCTTTTGGGATGTGAATTTTTCTTGATAAGATACCTAACATGTGTGGCAATAATTATAATTCCCATTACTCTGGCTCCACTTGGTTGTGTGGACAGAGCTATTATATTATGTAAATTGTATAGAGTTGTTTAATAAAGTTTAATCCATCTGTTTTTCAAGGATTAAATGACTCGATCTAAATATTCCTTCTTGACAGAGGAGAATTTTTCTCAGCTCAGAATGAGGAAGAAGTTGCAGGTTGTAAGGGCTGAATATATATTTAATACCCCTGGGAGCAAACAGAGCAGCCAGTTTTATTCGACTCATTGAACGAAAATGTGATATTAAGTGGCCTTCACCAAATTCATCCTGAGATAAAAACAAAGTCTATCTTTTAGTCCCCTATGATGTAATGAAATTCAGGCACCGCTGGTTTGTTATAAATTAGAGATTAGTGTCATTTTCTGGTTCAGTTTCAAATACAAGGTGACAGAGATGAATTAACTTTACAGATGTTCAGAGAAATTGTATTAGGTTCACCCAAGTAGAACAAAAGGGAAGTCGTTATTAAGGAAGGGGATAAAATTTGAGACAGACATTCTCTAAAAGAAGCAATGATCTGCTAGGGTGTAACCTACAAAGAAGCTCCAAGGCCCACTTAGGAATTCATACATTTAAGGGGCGCCCCCGCCAGCCTCTGAGTCTGATGATTCTGAGGGTCATTAGCCAGGGCTGAGCTTCATAAGAGCTTTGATAATCGAAGGGATCAAAGGATGAGAACAGGCCATTTCCTATCTTCTCCTTTTCCTGGCTTCTGAAATTCACAGGAATGCAGAGGCCAGCCCAGACACTTAAATAAGGACTTCAGGGTAAAACTGTGGACTTGGGGAGAGTGAAAGAGTTGGCTTAAAACTCAACATTCAGAAAACTAAGATCACAGCATCTGGTCCCATCACTTCACAGCAAATAGATGGGGAAACAGTGACAGACTTGATTTTCTTGGACTCCAAAATCACTGCAGATGGTGACTGCAGCCATGAAATTAAAAGATGCTTGCTCTTTGGAAGAAAAGCTATGACCAACCTAAACAGCATAGTAAAAAGCAGAGACATTACTTTGCCAACAACGTCTAGTCAGAGCTATGGTTTTTCCAATAGTCATGTATGGATGTGAAAGTTGGACTATAAAGAAAGCTGAGCACCAAAGAATTGATGCTTTTGAACTGTGGTGCTGGAGAAGACTCTTGAGAGTCCCTTGGACTGCAAGGAAATCAGTCCTGAATATTCACTGGAAGGACTGATGCTGAAGCTGAAACTCCAATACTTTGGCTATCTGATGTGAAGAACTGACTCATTGGAAAAGACCCTGATGCTGGGAAAGATTGAAGGCTGGAGGAGAAGGGGATGACAGAGGATGAGATGGTTGGATGGCATCACCGACTAAATGGACATGAGTTTGAATAAACTCCAGGAGTTGGTGATGGATAGGGAGGCCTGGTGTACTGCAGTCCATGGGGTCACAAAGAGTCAGACAGGATTGAGCAAGTGAACTGAACTGAACTGGGGAGAGTAGGCAGTGTTGAATGTCTTATATCCCACCTGGTCCCAGCCCGGTACGCCCATGTGGGACCAGCTCTTGCAATTTCAGGAGATTCTCAAAACTAAATTTTTATGTGAAAATTTGCAAGTATTTAATCTTAAGTACTAATCAAGTAATGTTAAAAAATCAGAGTGCCTGGGTGAACCTAGAGATTATCATATTAAGTGAAGTGAGTCAGAAAAAGAAAGGCCAACACCATATGATATCAGTTATATGTGGACTCTAAAATAAGACACAGACTCACAGACACAGACAACAAACTTAAGGTTACCAAAGCAGAGAGGGGGTCAGCAGGGGTGGAGTGGGAGGTTGACGTTAGCAGATGTAAGCTTTTATATGTGGAATAGATAAAGAACAGGAACGGCTTCCCTGGTGGCTCAGTAGTAAAGAATCTACCTGCCCATGCAGGGGACATGGGTTCGATCCCTGGTCCAGGAAGATCCCACATGCCACAGAGCAAGTAAACCTTTACACCAAAACTATTGAGCCTGCACTCTAGAGCCCAGGAGTCAGAACTACTGAAGCCTGAAGGCCCTAGAGCCCATGTTCAGCAACAAGAGAAGCAACTGCAATGAGAAGCCTGTGTACCACAGCTAGGGAGTAGCCCCCACTGGAGAAAGCCCGCGCTCAGCAATTAAAAACCCAGCACTGTCAAGGAAAGAAAGAAAGAAAGTTATAAAACTAATAATAAACAAGGTCCTACCATCTAGCACAATAGGACTTATTATTCTCTAGCTCCCCTGCCCAGCATGATCCTAAGTGCTTAATTAGTGCTTGTTGCATGAATGGATGGGTGGGTTACATCTGTTTGACTCACTGGTGTACCATCCTCATGTGATGTAAATAAACCAAAGATATTCCATGTTGACCTCTAGATTGTATATTTCTTCACCGCAGCCTGGATGTGACCTATTAGCTCAAACGCCTGTTGGCACCGGATTTTTTTTTTTTTTTTCCCCTGCACAATGGATTGTTTTAAGCATAGACGATATAAGCGCCTTTGGAATTTTCTCACCCAGAGATTCCCCCCTTCCTCAACACCTAAAGCTCCTAAAGAGACCACCTGGACACAAAAGACTCCCTCTCCCCAGAGCTTCCTTGTTGCCCTTGCTTTCTGGATAGTGGCCCCCACACCACAGCCTCTGGACGATTTCATGAGGTGGGTGACTCCTGCCAGCCAACCTGTCAGTGTGACCCACCTAAGCCTGCTGTCTGCTACTGCCACCTTGTGGTCGAATATTTTCCTTGACTGGAAAGTGAAGCTCAGTCGTGTCGACTGTTTGTGATCCCATGGACTGTAGCCTACCAGGCTTCTCCCTCCATGGGATTCTCCAGGCAAGAATACTGGAGTGGGTTGCCATTTCCTTCTCCAGGGGATCTTCCCAACCCTGGATCGAACCCGGGTCTCCCGCATTCCAGGCAGATGCTTTTAACCGCTGAGCCAAATCCCTCATTAGAGTGCTGCCGAACCTAAACCTACGGCCATCACTACTTGGGAATTGAGGGACATTTTCCCATCATGCCAGTGTACAGTGTTCAAGGGACACCAGGTGAATAAGACATGGTTCCAACTTCAAGTACTAAGCAGTCATTTGAGCATCACGTCAAACATTTATTTACAGCAACTTATTCATTACTTTCAGCCTTCCCAGGTGGCACTAGTGGTAAAGAATCTGCCTAATGCAGAAGGCATAAGAGATGTGGGTTCGATCTCTGGGCAGGGAAGATCCCCTGGAGGAGAGCACTGGCAACCCGCTCCAGTATTCTTGCCTGGAGAATCTCGTGGACAGAGGTGCCTGGGGGGCTACAGTCCATAGGGCTGCAAAGAGACACAACTGAAGTGACTTGCCACACAGACACGCATTCATTACTTCCAGACTTGATAACACACAAAATAGAGCACAACAAATGCTATAAGAAAGCTCCCTCACAAACAATAGAAAGTCTCTTTCAATTTCTTTTTTCTGCTTTCTGCATGAACAAAATGACTGTCAATCGTCCCAAAACTGGTTTTATCAAAAATGAATGCTTGATTTCTAGCATTTGGAGGAAAATAAAATAATACCCCCCTCTCTATGCTCCTGACTTGAATTGCTCTCTAATTACAGAATGCAGAGTTCTTTTTGAGAGTTTGAATGCATGTAGACAATCCTATTAAATGATGTAGCCAGTGTGTGTGTGTGTGTGTGTGTGTGGTATCTGACTCTTTTGCGACTGTATGGACTGTAGCCCACCAGGCTCCTCTGTCTATGGAGTTTTTCAGGCAAGGATACTGCAGTGGGTTGCCATTTCCTCCTCCAGGGGATCTTCCCACCCAAGGATTGAACCCAAGTCCCCTGCATCTCCTGCATTACAGGTGGATTCTTTACCGCCGAATCACCAGGTAGCCAGAATGACCCCTTAATGCTTGTGAGAAAAGGTTCCTGGCCAGGGCTCTTTCCAAATGTGGAGGCACTTTTAAACTTTGCATTTGATCAATCAGGCTTTGTGTTTTTAAGCAGTTGGCATTATCTATGGCCACAAACGAAAAGAAGGTGTCATTGTCTGAACACACTGGGAAGAGAGTAAAGATGAAGTTGTCCTGTGTTGTAAGAGCTGATGATATGAATGGTTGCCAAGATCAAAACCAGGGGGACCACTGCCAGCCAGAGACATAGTTTTGAATCAATGAGAACTTGGAAAATCATTTCAGATACTTCATCCCTGCTTCACCAAGCTTCCCACTGTGGACCTGCTTATCCTACGATACATGAGAGATTCATTAAAAATAAAAAAGTCCCCGTCTGATTCTAGCTAGAGTCACCCACAAAACTTCACGCTCTATTCTCCTGGGGACACGCTTTTGATCTCATGGGGTTATGCCCTTTTTTTGGCTAATGCAGCTTTTGGCCGTGACCCATGGAGTTAATGCGGGTGAAGTCCATTTTCCTCCCCATGGACATTTCAGCATGATGGCCAGAGGAGGTAATTATTTCTCCCTTCAAATTGAATTAACAATTTTAAGAAGATGTCACTTTCATCTTTGCAGGAGGAATATCAACTTCCTCATTATCCTTGAACCCCGGGACCCTTTCCCATGGTGTCTGTGTTGGATTTCTTTATTTAAAACTTCCCTACTGCATTGACACGATAGATCCATCTGGATGGATACATTCTGAGGGGCTTTGGCAGGAAACAAGGACTTCAGAGCTCCACCATATAGAGGAATAGGCAACAGAAGTTACATAGTGAATGGAAGCGTCATGCAATAATCGCTTATCTTTCTAAAAGACATTTTCAGAATTCAGTTTAATGTGGTTGGTGATTTGGGATACGGACAGGGAGAAGAATAAGTTTTTGCCTCATTTTACCTGGTAATTTAAGTATAAATCTGACTTTAAAGTTTATCCAAAGGAATTTATTTCTATACTTGGCTGTTTCATGTATGATTTGTGGCACCTGGGATCATTCATTGCATCCCACGGACTCTCTAGTTGTGGCACTCTGGCTTAGTTGCTCCTTGGCATGTGGGATCCTAGTTCCCAAATCCAGGGATCAAACCCATACCCCTTGCATTGCAAATTGGATTCTTAACCACTAGACCACAAAGGAAGTCCCTATCCTAAGGAATTCTATACCTGCCATTTTATCTTTAGCCTCCAAACAGTACTTGCACCAATAACATCCCAGGTGCAACAAATTCTCAATTACTGAAGCTGGGGGTGGGGATGGGGAAAGAGGTTGACAGACAGAATTCACATGAGACAGTCTTCCCCAGAAAGTTACACGGATGCTTCAAGCTTCCCTGTATTCTAAGGGATAATAGGTAGGCGAGCTTCAGGGGTCCCCAGGATGATCGGATCCCCTCCCCGGAAAACTGTTCTCTAACAGGAGGCACCGATGTGCTTTCTGGCAGCATAGAACCTGTCACAGTAGATCAGGCGTGTGCTGGTGAGCATGTCTTAGTGGCTTCCTTTCTGGGCCATATGGCACCTGCGAGTGGGTGGCCTTTTCCTGACACTAGAAATGAAGTTGCCAACAATCTGGAATTTCCATGCTTTACTTTGTTTCCCTAAGTCCTGTTCAAGTGACACCCCAAGATCCAGAAAATCATGGGACTCAGTTTCATCAGGCTGCTATTCAGAGGAAAAAGGAGAGTTTGCTTAGTTGTTAGTAAAATCCATCACTTAGCTGTGTAGACAAGCATGTTGGCACCTGGTGTGAGACTGTGTGTGTTCCCAAGTAATTATCTCTGAGAAAAGCCCCTGCTACTATCAGGCATTGTCCCAATGATATTATTTTAAACAATGAAGTGCGGAATGAGGAGGGCTTCCCTGGTGGCTTAGCAGTGAGGAATCCGCCTGCAGTGCAGGAGATGCAGCAGGAGACGTGGGTTCCATCCATGTCTAGAGTGGGATGGTTAGATCACACGGTAGCTCTATCGTCAGCTTTCATCCATATCATTTTCTATAGTGGCTGCACCAGTTTACATTCTCACCAGCACTATAGGAGGATTCTCTACTCTTCATACCCTGTCCAGCATTTATCTGAAGCATGCTTTTCATTGAAACATCTCCTTAACTCCTGATTTTCAGTACTCAGAACGTAGGTTATCTCACCATTGGTTCATTGTGTTGTCTATTACCAGGAATGCTTTTCCTTTCCTCTGGACACAAACATCTTTCAAGACCCAGTTCAAAAGTCACCTTCCCCAGATACCCAGATCATTCCCACATCTTGTAGGAAGGCCAAGGCTCCCACCTGAGAGAATCTGTTGCCCCACACCTGCGCTGGCCCTCCTCGTGACCTACTCTGGCCCTCCTCATGACCTGCTCTGGTCCTCTTCGTGACCTGTGCCTACCTTGGACAGCAGCAGTTTCTGTATGCGCTGTATCCTTCTCCTAGAACATAAGAAATTCCAGGACAGGGGCTGGGTCTCAGTTTATCTCTGTTACCCTTTGCCTGTCAAGGGCTCGCCTGAATATACTCGGGGAAATTTTGCTAAAAATCAACATCACACCTTTCAGATGAGAACCACAGGGCAATTTGCAGACCTTCCTCTCTCCCTAATGTTTCGCTGTGATGATCTCAAAACACTGATGCTTTTTGTGTAGTATAGACACACACACAGAAACACATGTATGTGAGCTTTCCTATCTGCCATGTCAGGTATATGGAGGATGTTTGATCCCTTGAAAAGTTGAAGTTGCAGCTTGGAATTGGGGTTTAAATCAAAGTTGTGATACGTTTCTTCTCCCCACAATGGGATTACAAAGGAAGCTAACACGTGAAGGAAACCCTGAGAATAACTACAGGACTGAACCCTGGGTCCTCAAAGCAGTTTGCCTGACAATGAAAGCCATGATTTTATCTGTGGCTAAGAATATAAAAGTAGGACAAGCTATAGGAGATCAATTTTAAATCATCTGAACCTACAGGAAAGACATTTTTTAAGGTTCTTTTGAACTGGGATAATGTATGTTTCTGCCATGGCCTTTTACTAGAGAGCTGAACACCTGTCTTTTTCATACTCCTGTCTTGATATCATGCTTTCCACAAATGTTAATATTTAAGCCAACTGCAAACCATTGAAATTGTTTTATTTCAGCACATGGATGTGAGCTGTAGTGATATCTTACATGTGTGTCTTTGCTAAAAATAAACCAATATTTAAATTGTACCATTCATTAAGTGTTTCTCCTTGCTGGAGGAAAATTTGTGTCTTATTTTGGTTTGGGAAGATTGCTTCTGGGAGCTTTCTTTTGGGAAATCTTTATTGGAAATTTTACATGTCAAATAAAACTCTTTCTTGGAAGAAGCGGGGAGGGAGCAAGACCAGCAACTATACATAAGTGTCTTCATTCCTCTTGGCGCCCGGGGATGTCATAAGTTAGACCCATTTTGTAGAGCAGAAACTGACCACAATAGCCTAATCATTATATTCCGGAAACAGCTTCCAGCACCTGCTGACCTGCCCCGGTCTGGCCCAGGTGCCCTCACGTCTGGGCACAGCTACCTGAGTCTGCCCTCACCATCACCCTGGGGGACCCTCAGCACTCTCTCCGATGCTGACAGTCCCATTTTCTGTGTCTTTCTCTGTCTAGCTTTGCTCCCTTTTGGGGGCAGAAATCTCATTCAGTGATTGATCATTTGTGACATCTTTATTATT
>SJYV01032426.1:631599-708381 GCA_006410875.1 Neotragus pygmaeus | reverse complement strand
AACTGTGGTGTTGGAGAAGACTCTTGAGAGTCCCTTGGACTGCAAGGAGATCCAACCAGTCCATTCTGAAGGAGATCAGCCCTGGGATTTCTTTGGAAGGAATGATGCTAAAGCTGAAACTCCAGTACTTTGGCCACCTTATGCGAAGAGTTGACTCATTGGAAAAGATCCTGATGCTGGGAGGGAATTAGGGGCAAAAGAAAGGGACGACCGAGGATGAGATGGCTGGATGGCATCACTGACTTGATGGATGTGAGTCTGAGTGAACTCCGGGAGTTGGTGATGGACAGGGAGGCCTGGCGTGCTGTGATTCATGGGGTCGCAAAGAATTGGACATGACTAAGCGACTGAACTGAACTGAACTTCTGAGTCCAATCAGAACCAGGGATTTACTCTCTCCCTTTTTTGTATTTAAAAAAAGGGCTTCCTGGTGGCTCAGAAGGTAAAGAATCTGCCTACAGTGCAGGAGACCCAGGTTTGATCCCTGGGTCAGGAAGATCCCCTGATATAAGGAATGGCTACCCACTCCAATAATCTTGCCTGGAGAATTCCATGGACAAAGGAGCCTGGCAGGCTACAGTTGATGAGGTCACAAAGAGTCAGACATGACTGAGCAACTAACACTTTCACTTCTTAGTATAAAAGAAGGCTGAATTCTAACTTGGAGAAGACAGTTCTTTGGGACACCAGTCCACAATTTTCTTGGTCTGCTGGCTTTCTAAGTAAAGTCGCTAGTCCTTGCTCCAGCAACCTGTCTCTCAATTTACTGGCCTGCAGGTGCAGTGAGCAGTGCAAGCTTGGACTCAGTAACAAGGTCTCAGATAGAAACATGTTACTGGAAATTGGAGGGAGGGCAATTCTAAGAATTTGGCTGAACTGTGTTCATGTGGAAGGCAGAACTTGCAAATGATGAAATTGGATATTTAGGTAAGAAGATTTCTAAGCAAAGTATTAAAGTTGATTCCTCCTGAGTGATTGTAAAAATCAGGAAGAGGAAGAAATAAATAATGAATTGTTCATCAAAAATGAACCAAAACTTTAAGATTTAGATAGTATTCATCCTGGCCATATTGCAGAAAAAAAAAATTTTTTTTTTTTCAGAAGAGAACACCAAGGGCCGTATTATCACACAATAAAGAAATTATTATAAAACTTATTGGAAAAGACCCTGATGCTGGGAAAGATTGAAGACAGGAGGAGAAGGTGATGAGATGGTTGGATGGCATCACTGATTTGATGGACATGGATTTGAGCAAGCTCTGGGAGTTGGTGATGGACAGGGAAGCCTGGTGTGCTGTAGTCCATGGGGTCAAAAAGAGTTGGACAGGATTGAGGGACTGAACTGAAAGGGATTATGGGATTATCTGAGCATTGACAATGCCAGGTTGGATTAAAGAGGATAAAGACAGGGAATTCAAACCATTGCTATGAGGGTGGGGTCTTCCAGAGCCAAGAGGACAGAGCTACCTGGAGCCTTTGGGATAACATCCCTGCCCAGCAAAGCTTTTAGCGGTGCAACCCTCGGACAGCAGTGCCATGAGGGCGGGACTCCTGCTCTAATGGATCTGGAAGGTGGGTCATTAAACCAAAGGGGCTTAATCCTGAGTCTTGGGATCTGATGCAGTTTACTTTGCTGGGTACTGGATTGCTTGGGACCCATCTCTGTTTCTTCTTCCTGATTTCTCCCTTTTGGACTGGAAATGTTTATCCAAAGCTGTCTTACCATTGTACTTTGGGGACACAAAATCTGTCAGGTTCTGCAGTGTGATGTTGTGATTTATACTAGAATACATACATATGAAGAAAGCTTAGCACCGAAGAATTGATGCTTTTGAACTGTGGTTTTGGAGAAGACTCTTGAGAGTCCCTTGGACTGCAAGGAGATCCAACCAGTCCATTCTGAAGGAGATCAGTCCTGGATGTTCATTGGAAGGACTGATGCTAAAGCTGAAACTCNCTGATGCTGGGAAAGATTGAAGACAGGAGGAGAAGGTGATGAGATGGTTGGATGGCATCACTGATTTGATGGACATGGATTTGAGCAAGCTCTGGGAGTTGGTGATGGACAGGGAAGCCTGGTGTGCTGTAGTCCATGGGGTCAAAAAGAGTTGGACAGGATTGAGGGACTGAACTGAAAGGGATTATGGGATTATCTGAGCATTGACAATGCCAGGTTGGATTAAAGAGGATAAAGACAGGGAATTCAAACCATTGCTATGAGGGTGGGGTCTTCCAGAGCCAAGAGGACAGAGCTACCTGGAGCCTTTGGGATAACATCCCTGCCCAGCAAAGCTTTTAGCGGTGCAACCCTCGGACAGCAGTGCCATGAGGGCGGGACTCCTGCTCTAATGGATCTGGAAGGTGGGTCATTAAACCAAAGGGGCTTAATCCTGAGTCTTGGGATCTGATGCAGTTTACTTTGCTGGGTACTGGATTGCTTGGGACCCATCTCTGTTTCTTCTTCCTGATTTCTCCCTTTTGGACTGGAAATGTTTATCCAAAGCTGTCTTACCATTGTACTTTGGGGACACAAAATCTGTCAGGTTCTGCAGTGTGATGTTGTGATTTATACTAGAATACATACATATGAAGAAAGCTTAGCACCGAAGAATTGATGCTTTTGAACTGTGGTTTTGGAGAAGACTCTTGAGAGTCCCTTGGACTGCAAGGAGATCCAACCAGTCCATTCTGAAGGAGATCAGTCCTGGATGTTCATTGGAAGGACTGATGCTAAAGCTGAAACTCCAATACTTTGGCCATCTCATGCAAAAAGCTGACTCATTGGAAAAGACCCTGATGCTGGGAGGGATTGGGGGCGGGAGGAGAAGGGGACAACAGAGGATGAGATGGTTGGATGGCAGCACCAATTCAATGGACATGAGTCTGAGTGAACTCTGGGAGTTGGTGATGGACAGGGAGGCCTGGCGTGCTGTGATTCATGGGGTCACAAAGAGTCGGATACAACTGAGTGACTGAACTGAACTGAACTGATCCCCATTTCTGGCACAAAGCTACTAAAATTCTCAGAATTGTCTGTGTAAAAGTGATAGAGTTGTCTCTTGCTATCTTAGTGAGGTGACTTTTGGATCACATTCACACCTAAAGATTGTGGTTGGTTACCAGTGAAAACAACACCATGGTAGAGGGTAGAACTTTGAGTCCTACCCCATGGTTTTCCAGGGAGAGAAGAGGAGCTGGAGGTTAAATCAATCACCAGTGATCAATCATGCCCATGTAAGTTCAGTTCAGTTACTCAGTAATGTCTGACTCTTTGTGAACCCATGAACAGCAGCATGCAAGGCCTCCTTGTCCATCACCAACTCCCGGAGCTTACCCAAACTCATGTCCATTGAGTTGGTGCTGCCATCCAACCATCTCATTCTCTGTCATCCCCTTCTCCTCCTGCCCTCAACCTTTCCCAGCATCAGGGTCTTTTCCAATGAGTCAACTCTTGGCATCAGATAGCCAAAGTATTGGAGTTTCAGCTTTAATATCAGTCCTTCCAATGAACACATAGGACTGATCTCCTTTAGGATGGACTGGTTGGACCTCCTCGCAGTCCAAGGGACTCTCAAGAGTCTTCTCCAACACCACAGTTCAAAAGCCTCAATGCTTTGGTGCTCAGCTTTTTTTATGGTTCAACTCTCACATCCATACATGCCTACTGGAAAAACCATAGCCTTGACTAGACAGACCTTTGTTGATAAAGTAATTAATGTCTCTTTGTCATTACATGATGCCCATGTAATGAAGCCATCAAAACCCAAAAGGACAGAATCCAGAGAGTTCCTGGGTTGGTGATCACATGGAGATTTGGGGAAAATGACATACTTGGAGGCTCCTTCCCTTTCTCACATACTTTGCCCTACACATCTCCCCCATCTGGATATTCCTAAATTACATCCTTTTATAATAAACTGGGGCTTCCCAAGTGATGTGAGTGGTAAAGAAACTGCCCGCTAATGCAGGAGATAATAAGAGACACAGTTCAATCCCTGGGTTGGGAAATCCCCTGGAGGAGGGCATGGCAACCCACTCCAGTATTCTTGGCTGGAGGATCCCCATGGACAGAGGAACCTGGGGGCTACAGTCCATGGGGTCACACACAGTCAGGCACAACTGAAGCAACTTAGCATGCATGCACGCACCCTTGATATAATAAACTAGCAATCTAGTAAGTAAAATAGTTTCACAAGCCCCACTAGCAAATTAATTAAACCAAAAGAGAGGGGATTGTGGAAACCTCTGATTTATAGTCAGTCAGTCATAAGTTCCTGGGTTCAATTCCTGGGTTGGGAAGATCCCCTGGAGAAGGGAATGGCAACCCACTCCAGTGTTCTTGCCTGAATAAACCCATTGTGGGGGTTCACGGGGTCACAAAGAGTTGGACATGACTAAGTGCCTAACACTTTAGTTGCTTTCACTTTCGTCATAAGTACAGGTAACAACCTGAACTTGTAAACTTTAAGTCTAGGGAGGGAGTCATGAAACCTCTAATCTGTAGCCAGTGAGCAGGCTAACATTACAGTTAACAACCTGGGCTTGTTACTAGCATCTGAAGGTGTAGTGGGGGGCACCCTTGTGGCACTCTACCCTTAAACTACCTGCCACATGCACACACACACACACACACACATTGGAAATTGGATTTCAAAACACATCTTGCACAAGTTTACAGCTGGAGAGAATTTTGCCTCAGGATGAACTTTGCATTGAGTTTCACCCATGCCTGCTTTAGATGTTATTTAAATGAGACTTTAGATCTTAGACTTTAGAGTTGATGATCTAGGATTCTGGGAGCTGTTGGGGCTGAATGAACGTACTTTGCATCCAAGGAAGGACATGAATTTTAGGGGGAGGCAGAGTGTTGTAGACCAAAATGTGTCCCTCCAACAGTCATGTATTGAAGCCCTAATGCTTGACGTGATGATATTTGGAGATGGGGCTTTGAGGGAGATATTGGGTTTTGATGATGTCATGAGGGTGGTGCCCTCATGATGGAGGTAGTGTTCTAATGAGAAGTAAAGAGCTCTTTCTCTCTTTCCACCCAGTGAGAACACAGCAAGAGGGCAGCCGTCTGCAAGACAGGAAAAGAAAACTCACCAGAGTCTGATTATGCTGGTACCTGACCTTGGATTCCCATCCCCCAGAACTCTGACAAATAGATCTCTCCTGGTTGAGCCACCCAGTCTGTTGTGGGAGTTCAAGAAGACTAAGACACCCACCTACCTTCTGGCCATGTGCTCTGTTGTTCCTCTTGCACACGCCTTCCCTTCTACTTCAAATGTCCTGATCCTCCGAGAAAAACCCACTCATTCTTCAAGATTCAGTTCCAATGACACATTCTCTGGGAAGTTTTTTAAACCTCCCAGAAAAGGTTAAATGTTCCTGCTACCATGTTACCATCCACTCTGTATCATAGTAGACATCATAATAGGCAGAGGACTTGTCACTTAACTGCTGTAAAGGTAACTCATATATTATTTTCATTCTACTTGTCACAATTCTTATTATTCTTTAAATCACAAGGTCTGTACAGCAAGCAGTGGGGAACTAGTAGACCAGACAAGAGGCAGTGGAGGCCTGAATTATGCTAATGAAGAAGCATCGAATAGAATGAGCTCAAGCTCTGGAGAAGGGAAAGGCTATCCACTCTAGTATTCTGGCCTAGAAATTCCATAGACTGTATAGTCTACGGGATCACAAAGAGTCCGTTACAACTGAAAACTTTCACTTTCACTTTCATGCGAGGGAGGATGGGGAAGATGCTCACCTTTTAATTCCATCCAGACATCCTTTCTTTTTCTAATTTAACCACCACCTGCACCTTCCCCCACCCCTGCACTGATATAAATGATTCCCTACTTACCTAAAGAATATTTTTAGTTTCCTGGATCTCTCTGCTTCACTTGACACTGTTAAACCCAGCTTCCTTCCCTTGATTTTTGGTACACTGCAGTATCTGGCCTTCTTCCCCAGCCATCATTCTGATCTTCTTTTATTTTGACTACTCAAGGGTTTCCCCAGTATTTAAAAGTTCTTTCCTTGGGCCCATTTTTCTCCCTGTATAGTCTCTTTACATATCTACCATCTTGATTTCAATTATCACTGAATGATGCTCACATTTGTTTCTCTAGCTTCAAACTCGTTTATCTAGCTACCTGTTATTTGAATGTCCTGCAGACAGCACAGTCTTGCCATGCTCCAAACTAAATTAATTAGTAAAACCTCCAATACAGATGTTGCTCTTATCCCTATATTATTTATCCCTGTTTGTGGCTATGCCATTCAAACAAGATAGAACTCTGTATCATCCTTGATGCCTTTTTTAAAAATTGGAATATCGTTGCTTTACAGTGTGTTAGTTTCTGCTATACAACAAAGTGAATCAGCCATGTGTATACATACATCCCCTCCTCGTGGCCCTCCCTCCCCACTCCATCTCACTCATCTAGGTCACTACAGAGCACTGAGCAGAGGCCCCTGTGCTATACACTGGTTCCCACTAGCTATCTGTTTTGCACATGGCAGTGCACATCAACCCCAGGCTCCCTATTCATCCCACTACCCACCTCCCAGTGTCCACACATCCACTCCCTATGCATTTGTCTCGATTCCTGCCCTGCAGATAGGCTCATCTGTACCATTTTTCTAGATTCTTGATGCCTTTCCTAGCATTATTTCCCATATATCTGTGAAAGTGAAAGTGAAGTCGCTCAGTTGTCTCCAACTCTTTGCAACCCCATGGACTGTAGCCTACCAGGTTCCTGCCTCCATTGGATTCTCCAGGCCAGAGTACTGGAATGGGTTGCCATTTCCTTCTCCAGGGGATCTTCTCGACCCAGGGATTGAACCCTGGTCTCCTGCATTCCAGGCAGACACTTTAACCTCTGAGCCACCAGAATTCCTTGATTCCTTCCTTCCCTACATCACCATATCTAATTGACCTCAGATTTTTTCTGATCTAAATTCTTAAGTGAAAGTGAAGTCGCTTGGTTGTGTTTGACTCTTTGCGACCCCATGGACTGTAGCCCACCAGGCTCCTCCGTCCATAGGATTCTCCAGGCAAGAATACTGGAGTGGGTTGCCATTTTATTCTCCAGGGTTTCTTCCTGACTCAGGGATTGAACCCAGGTCTCCCACATTGCAGGCAGAGGCTTTAACCTCTGAGCCACCAGGGAAGCCCTCAAATCTACCCCTTTCTCTCCAAATGTAGTAAATTCTTATTAAAAGAAAGTCTCTCTGCTTACCTCTGTTCCAGCCTAGACTTCTAATTTTTCTACTTCTGTCATTCCTCCTTCGAACACAGCCTCTAGCACAATCAGTCTAAAACTCATACATAAACCTGCCTGAATCTCTTCAACGACACTGCAGACTATTGGGAAAAAATCCAAGTTTTTAGGATACTGTGTGATGCTTTCCATGATCTTGTCCAGTGGCTTTTAAACTTGTTTTTTAATAAGGTAAAAGAAACATACTATGGCTCAGTATACACGTTTTAATAACTGAAACCATACTTTTATCTTTACTATGTGTAATTTTGATATCTATTCGATTTCATTTTTAACTGTCAGCCCATACTGAATTGAAAAGCATGGGTCTAGTGTCCACCTACCTCTAGAGTCTCAGCTTGCTACTTCCTAACACATATACGATACTTGAAGAACACCAAAGTGAGTATGAATGAATGAACAAATGACCTTTCAGAGGTATATAACATTTAAAGATATTGAAATTTTATTGTTTTAAAAAACCTAAAAAAGTTGGAAAGTGGAAAGAAATAACTAAGACGGCCCTGTAGACTAAAAAAAAATTGAAATTCACAATCAAGCTGTGCATCAGTTATCTTTAGTCATGTAACAAAAACTTCCCAAAGCTAAGTGACTCAAAACAACATGATTTATAATTTCTCACTAATCTGTGAGTTGCCTAGGTGGTTCCTCTACTGGTTTCACCTGCACTCACTCACATGGCTGCCTTCAGTTGAAACAAAAGGTGGTCTATCTAAGCCGACTTCTCTAATGTGCAGAGAGTCAACCAATCACATGACCTCTCACCTTCCAGTAAACTAGGCTGGCTTCTTACATGGAAGTTTCAGGGCAGCAGCTAGAGGGCAAAGGTAGAAGTTGTAAGACCTCTTGAACCCTGGACTGTGAATTACACACAGTGTCACTTTCCTCAAAGCAAATCACAAGACCAGTGCGTATTCAAGGAGCGAAAAATACAATCTGCCCCAGGCTCGTTCGTAATTAACTTTGCAGACCTCCCAGTCCTATTGCACAACTCCTTTTGTAATCAGGTATCCTTCTTTTTTTCCTTTTGTCTTTTCCACTGTGGCATCCATAATCTAAGAATGAAGAGCATGGATGATGTTCCTGAATATGAAGAGAAATACCAGGAGTAGAAAGGCAAGGAAACTTCTTTAAAACAACCAACCAACCATCAGTTGAAATCCTATTTACCTAGGGATTTTGATGTTGGAATTTGACACCTTTAGTTTGAGGAGTGCATATGTGAGTTCAGATACAACAACCTTCTGCAGACTGTGTTTGGGTCACATTTGCTTGGAGAAGAGTTACTCCTCGAAAACTGAGGCCAAGCTTATTTTTTCTTTGAACTTCAAGTTTTTACTCTTATAATTTCATTTTTAAATTTTATTATAGTATAGTTGATTTACAATGTTGTGTTAGTTTCAGGTGTACAACAAATTGAATCAGTTATACATATACCTATATTCACTCTTTTTCAGGTTCTTTTCTCATATAGGTCATTATAGAGTATTGAGTAGAGTTCTATACAGTAGGTTCTTATTATTAATATCTGTTTTATATATGTTAGTGTATATATGTCATTCCCAATCTCCCAATTTAGAGGCCAGACTTTAGAAGTATTCATTCTTGTTTTCTCCTTCCTCATTAGACCTCCCTCACTCAGACTGGCCCACCTGATATCATTAAATGTTCACAATACCAGTAATTGAGATCACTTCTTGTCTTACAACCTGTCTTAGGTTGGCCTCCAGTGAATGCTGTACGTACCAGTATGGCTAAGGGGAGTTTGTGCACAGCCTGACGAAGCCAGCCTCTCAGCATCTGCTAATTTTGCCTACAGCTGTGATAAAAAGAACAGATTTAGCATAAATCTCTGAAAACAGGGCAAAAGCAAAATGTCTGTGCTTGCCAAGTACCTTCTCAGTGATCACAGGTTATTCAACACTCCATGTTTCAATAAAATCTATCTCAATTTCTGAAAATGCTAGATTCTCTGTTATAGAACCATATCTAAGATGCCCAGTTGTGAATATTTGGTTCAGTATTGATTTTTCCTTTTAAATTAGTTCAACTGCCAACTCAACCAGCTGAAATGCTAAACTCGCAACAAAATCTGCCTTTTCCTTTTATTTAAGCAGTGCATAACAAAGCAATATAAGAATCTAATAGAAGTTTGAGTCAGAGAGCCTTTATGAATTTTACTTTTATTTATTCACTAAATATTGTCTATTATTTACTTACAAAATAGTATATAGTGAACACTGTTCTAAGTGTTAAGGGAAAATAATGAGCAAAACAAAATTCCTACCCTCTTAGAACAGATATCTTTTGAGAAAGTGCAGAAGATACAAAAAGCAATCCATCTCTTCGATTCCAGTCTTCAGGCACTTTGAGAGACCAGCTAGAAAATGGCAAGTGCTATCAGAGCAAACCAAATATGCTTTGGGGCTTTAGAAGAAGCAGTGATTTCTTCCAAGAGGTACAACCAGAAAAAGGTTCAAGCCTCTAACTAGGCTTGAAGAGTGGATAAGACATATACCAAATGAGGTGGGAAAGATGTCCAGGACAAGAGAAGAGCAAGAGCAAAGATCCAGAGTTAGTGACCTGACCCATGATTCCATATGGCCAGCACTTGGTTACAGGAAGGAAAATGGTAGAAACAATGGTTAGAAGGGAAAGTGGTGGCCCAGGGTTAATCACAACCTGTGAGGCCTTAAACACTCAAAAGGAAGTGATTTCTTGATTTCCTCCAAGAAATAGATCATTTAAAACGATCCAAAGATGAAAATCGACACTCCCAAATTCTGATTTTGCTTTCCCATAATTGCTTCTGTAATAAAGACCCTGGTTCTATTTTTGATGTTTGATCACAGCCATCTTTTAAGTTTCACCAATCCTTTACTCCTCCTGTCCCCCACCCCCAATCTGGGCAAATTAAGAAAGGCCAGGTGTTCCTTCCTTGGGCATCAATGGGAAGATTCAAACCACACAGGAACGAACCCTCATCCTGACCCCACCTCCTAACATCCATTAAGACTCTAAGACTCCTTTTCCCTGGTCTCTGAGTCATTTCAGACATGCCTGGAAGCTTAGTAATAAATCATTTCATAAACTTTGGGTATGTGTGTGGCATCAAGATCAAACCAGATGTTAGATGGGGCCCATCCTGTTATCTATGGAATCTCTACAATAACCATATTGATGCTCTTTTGAAAAGTGGGTAATTTTAAAAACAGTTCAAGGCTCTGTTTTGACCATTAGGAGTCACAGCAGTTTGAGGATAGATCATAGCAAGTCTTAGGTGCTAAAGTCATTTGAATTTTACAACTCTTTTCTCTGTAGCTATAGGTTCCACACTTCTTACAGTTAGATGAACTATTTGAATACTACACCTACTCTAAATACACATTAGATGCTTAATGGAAGAATATCTCAGCAATAGTTGCTGTAGATCTTTTGATAGCAGAAAAGTAAATGGTAAAATAATACATGGTAGAAATATGCACTTCACCTAAAATGAGTAATAGAGGAATTTGAGCAAATTTTAATTTTTCTGGTAACTGTTTATCAAGCACTTATCACTTGCAATGCACTCGACTTGTCCCTGAGGATACAGAAACAGGTTTTGGGGTGGGGGGGCAGTTTATTTGTTTTTTTCTGTAGTTACTTTATATGCAAGCCTAACACATGCATTCAAACAGGTGCACCTCAGGTGGTTAATTTGCCTAACCAAAGTTGAAATGAATTGATGAATGATGAAAATGAATTAATTGTCACTTAGCCCATAATGAGTCACTTATACTCAAGCCATTCAGAGGGAATTAAGCTCTATTCTGGAATGCATTTCATGTACAAGTTATTCCTTGCAAAAAACAAACTGCATTGAAAAAAATTTTCTAAAAGCCGTTGATTCTGGCTGATGAATAGCATTTTTCTAAACTATCAAATAAAAGCTATTATGAGGCTACTAACATGATTCTCATAATTAAATATATTTGACAGCCTTACTCAGAGCATTTTATCACTGATGGTATGTTACATCTCTTTGAGAATTTGCTGTTTTTGTGGGATGAACAGTCTTAAAATATAAAATAACTTAAATTTTATTTTCAGTACTGCAATCTGGAAAAGAAAGTGCTATCATTTATAAATATATTGTCAAAGGATGGGTCTCAACTGCTATTAGAAAGAGGGACACAGGCAAATTGGAAAAAGGGACAGAGAGAATTAATTAAGTGCAGGAATTAATCAAGATATCAGACATCTTCACATATATGCTCCTGGGACAATTTTAGTAGGTTTTCTCTCTGTGAATCCAAAGTTATTAAATCATCACCAAGAATGAAAATTACTATATGATTATGCTAATTTTAATTCCAAAATAAAATATAAGCATTGAAAGAGAAGCCTACGTAATACCACCAGGATGTGTGGCATTATAAGAATATTTACTTCAGAATTGAGAGTTGAATTGCTTAACACTAAAAAATTGATATTGTCTAATCACTTATCAAGTTTCCATCAGAAGTGGCAAAAGCTGTCAAAACTGACTCAAGCCATTTGTTGCACAGACTAAACTGACATATGGAAATCATGGAAGTAACATGCCATTACCACTTCCAATACTAATTCTAAACACAGAATAATTGCCACTCATTTTATGACAAATCTCTCTCAGGTGCATGCATTTCTTAAAAAGAAGTGGCAATCCTTTGACAAAAGCTTCCTCAAAGTGGATGTGTTCTTGTCAAAGATGCCTTAAAGCAAAGAAGAAATTGAAAGAGAGCAAGAACTTAGATAAGTGAACCAAACTACGTTGAAAATGTGTGTAATCTTTTTTTATAGATATATATTGCAGTACAGAAAAGGCTACATTTCTTCACACCATTTCAAATTCTTAATGCCAGAAGTCCCTTTTAAGTCTGCTAAGAATCGTCTTCAACTTGTGTAAAGAGACTCAGGTCAAATATAAACAAAGACAGAACTCTGTTCCTGTGTTTTGGCCTTTAGGCAATGGTCACCTTGCAACCTCAAATGCATAAAGCATTCTTTCAACGATGTGCGAAGTGTGGGCTATGCACCAGTCCAATCCCAGACATTTGAAATACATCTGGAAAACAGAATGACAAAGATGTATGAACCAACATGCTTTCAAACTTGGATTTCTATGACCGCCTTCCACCTCTGCAATGACTATTTCAGTCTCCACAAATTGGCACATCTGTCTTCCTTACACTTGGGGCAAGTTACTTCACCTCTTATCCCTTAAAACAATCGGGAGCCATGAAATACAAACTCTCTCAATTTCCTGGGCCCAAATCTGCTGCCTCACCCTTCCACCTGTTATGAATCCTACCACCTTTAAACTTCCTAGAATCTTAGGCTGGTGATGTCTCTCTTTATCCTAAATAACTCTCTCTTCACTGAATCCTTACTATGAGTATTTATGCTTGATCTAAACCAAAACTATCTGTTTAAAATAGGTGCACATGTGTGCACACACAGACACACACATGCACACACACCAAAATCCCACCTTACTTTTAGCCACTGCCTTCACTTCTCCCAAAGTCAAACTTCTTGAAGTAGGTACAAAGTTCTTACTTTTCAGCTTCCTTATTTCACCAGTTCGCTCGTTCAATACACGCATTGCCCTCTCCACATCACTAAGATTATTTTTGATAAGAGCTTTGATAACTTTTACACTATTAACTATAATTAACACGACTCAATTTTCATCTTACTTGAAGTCTTAGCCATGTTTACTGCCTTGAAATCCTCTTCCCTTGGCTTCTGTCACCTTATGGCACATCTAATTTACCTCCTCCTTCTTCTCAGTCACTTTTCCAATTTCATTTTCCTTTCTTACTTGCTCTTTAAATACTAGAGAGCCTTGGAACCTAGTAAAGCCCTCATCCTCTTCATACTCTTTTCTCTCTACCCATCAAACTCACTCACTGCCACAGTTTAAAATGCTACCACTATAGTGGAGACCTCAGAAATTATAGTTCTACTCTTAGATTCAGTGTGTCCAAATCAAAGTCACAATTTTCCCTCCAAAACCTGCTCTCCACCATTTGATGTTGGCATCATTATTTTCTATTATTATTACTACTATTGCCATACTTATCTTGCTTTTCAAAGACCTTTTTTTGATTTTCCATACTACATCAAATCCTCTCAGTATATGCTCTCCTAGCATCCCAAACTTTCCCTTCACTAGATTTAACTCAACTCTGATTAACTGAATATTATTTATATTGAATAACTGAATATTATCCAATATACAAAACTCCAGGCTCCATGAGGGCAAGTACCACATTGTTTTGTTCATCACTGTATTGGCATGCCCAGTGTGTGTCTGGCAGAGAGAACATTCATAAATTCCTATAATGCTAAATGAATGATGACTCACACTCCATTAATTTATTTTTTGTCTTAAATATCTTAGAGCACTCATGTGCTCAGTCACTTAATCGTGTCCGACTCTTTGAGACCCTGTAGACTGCAGCCAACTAGGTTTCTCAGTCCATGGGATTTCTCAGGCAAGAATACTGGAGTGGGTTGCCATTTCCTTCTCCAGGGGATCTTACTGACCCAAAAATCAAACCTGTGTCTCCTGCCTTGGCAGGTGGATTTTTTTTTTTTTACCACTGAGCCACCTGGGAAGCCCATAGAGTACTCCTAGCCTATTACTATAATTGACTTAACTCTCTTGTGTAGAACGTAAGAAGTAATCTGTGTCCTAGTGTCCTGTGAATTGAATTGTGTCCCCTAAATATAAATGTTAGATCCTGGTCCCTGAGAATATGAATTTATTTGGAAATATGATCTCTACAGTTATAATCAAATTTAAGATGAGATCATCAGAGTGAGCCCCAATCCAACAGGACACAGCTGGTGTCCTTACAGAAGGGAAAATTGGACACACACATAAACACACACAGGAGAACACACTGTGAACACACAGACACAGAGGGAAAATGACCATGTGAAGACAGAAGCAGCAAGTAGAGTTCCATTGCCACAAGCTAAAGTTCACCTGGGGCTACCCAAAGCAGGAAGAGGCGAGGAGGCATCCTCCCCGGAATACTTCACAGGGAACACAGCCTTTCCAACATTTTGACTTCTTGCTTCCCCAAAGCCATGAAAAAATAAACTTAAGTTGTTTTAAGCCACCCAGTGTGTAGTACTTTCTTAGTGCAGCCCTAGGAAACAAACACATGCTAAGGTGCTAAGTTGCCTCAGTCATGTCTGACTCTTTGCAACCCTATGAACTGTAACCTGCAAGACTCTTCTGTCCATGGGATTCTCTAGGCAAGAATAACAGAATGAGCTGCCATGCCCTCTTCAGGAAAAAAATATAGACGCTTTAAAAAAAAAATCATTTAGAGGCAGGTAAATTGAAACCTTGGGCAACTGGACAGACAGCAGAATCATATTTGCCCCTCAGTTACCTTTCTTGCCTTTTTGCCTCCATTATATTGGGTTGGCCAAAAAGTTCATTTGAGTTTTTGTCCAATCTTAACCCAAAAGAACTTTCCAGCCAACCCAATATGTAAGGCTCACTGATGAGTGATCCAGCTATGGAGCCCTCCAGGTCCTGTACCCAGCTCACCAAGTGATCAGAACTTTCCATCCAGGGAAACAGTCCTCATGGCTCCTTGGATAATGCCCAATCAATGGAGAAAGTTAGACTGGCTCCAAAAATTGTTGTTTTTAGTAGGATGTTTTGTGCACTGTTTTCTCCTTTGCTGAAAAAGAAATGTGTCCTTCTAATGCATTCAACACAGCTGATTATGGAAGAACTAATTCAATATTAAACAGCATTCTTTCTTTCTGCCAGTCAGCAAATCATGATGAGACTGAAAATGCTTAAAAGTCCAGCTCAGAAAATGGTGTTTTGTCACCTGTGCTTTTTAAGACATGCAGCAGTAATATACATTCAGTCAATTGGTAGGAAAGTGCTTGTCCTGTCAGCTTTTGTATGCTTGGTGATTACAGAACTGCCAACATTATTATTCTTGCCAGTTCCCACAACTGCTTGACAACCTCTTATCCATTTGCATTTTTCACTGATTTTCCAACAGTGTAATTGGGAAGCTTTACAATAACACAAAAGTGGAAGGCTAGAGAAATCTATGGATGCTGTCTGTATTATTCTGAATTATTGTAGCTGCAGTCTTATTACCTCTGATAGGCTTGAATTCAAATATAATCATAGCCATTTGTTAAATATGAATTACACTATAATATATGTATTTTGATAGGCTTGGCACAGTAACATCAAAATAAAAAGGTGATCTTGTTATTTCTACCCCCACAAAGAGCTCTAGAAATACTCTCATGCTACTCTTTGAAATACATTTATAAAATTTTCATGATATTTTCATTGTTAAAGGAGCAAAACATTAACTGAGAGTTAAAAATTCAGAGTGTTCTTTGGATTGAGTCTTAAATGAACAAAATATCTAATGATAATAATAGAGTGAACTTCAAAATGCAAAAGCTCTTGAAGTATTCTGACAAAAAGACATTTCTACTCTAAGAAAGCTACTATATGAGCCACTTTCATCAGTATTTTTTTCAATAGGTAAAAATATATTGATATTTTCCTCAGAAGAATAAGGTTCTGAAAAACAGAAGTAAAAGTACTGTTCCTCATGAAACATTATACAATCTTAGAAAAATAAATCCAGTTCTGTCCAATTTACCTAAAATTGGGTCTTACTTGAAATTCCATCATCAAGTACAGAAAGGTGCTTAGATGTTTGGATTAGAAAACTGCATTTGTGAACATGCAGTAGTAACTCCAGGGACCTGTATCAACTCCTTTGTTTACTCACCTCTGCAGGTGATGACTTGTTTGCCTCACTCAAGCTTTCACTGCAAAATTATTAGTATAGTGGTTACAAACTTATGAATCTTTGACTCTTAGAAAACCATTAATTTATCAAAACATATCTAAAAACCCATATGCATCACAGCATTTTCTGTAATAAGAATAAATACAAATAATGTTTCAAATGTAGATAAGCCTGCTATATCTATTCATTTTATAATGAAAATATTTTTGCCAAAATTACAGAATTCATAATAGGTATTTTATTTTCTCAATCCTCAGATTAAAAAAGCAGTTACTCTTCTGTAACTGCATTGTAACATCTCAAAACTCCATATAGTCAATAATAGCTACCAACTATTGAATGCTTATTATGTTTCAGGAATTGTATTGAGCACTCAATCATTACCTCATTCAATTTGCACAACAACCCTTTGTAATATTAATAAATCACAAATTATTGGATACAGCCAGAAAGGTTATTCTCCCAAGGTCATACTTCACAAAAAAATGGGGCCAGAATTCTAAACTAAGATCATCACAACCTCTCTTGCACTGTACCATATCATATAGCCATTGGTGTCCTGAAGCTGCCCATAGGTCTTATAAAAGTTTCAGCAAGTTTTAAGCCAGTTGTTAAAATCTGGGAAATATAAACTTTGTCATGGCAAGAATATTTGGACCCCCAAAATCAACAAGCAGCACAAATAAGAGCTTCCTCTCACTGTCCCAGACAGCTGGTTTACCAGCTCTGAATCTAGCAAGATTTCAACTATTACTCCACTTTCGTTTTGGTTCAAAATAATCAGTCCCTTCAAGAGTTCGTTAAAATGGGGACTTGACAGAGTCATAGACACATTTGAAAGTAAAAAAAAAAAAAAAGTTTGCTCATGGTATGAATTCCAATATTCCACCTCTGTGTTAGGTTATGCAGAGAGCTTTGAAAGCACATATTTCCCTTTTCATAGTGTCCACCATTCACCCTCCAAAGCCCATTGAGTAAGACCAACACTTTATTCCTCTAAGCCTTCTAAACTCCAAGTAACTTCAGGCCATAAAACCTACTCTATACATTACATTTATATTTCCAAAACTTACTACTACTCTGTATTTTTTCCCAGATTCAAAAAAAAATGTTTTTCTTTTCTTTTCTTTAACCTCAATCACTTGATCAGGGTCACAGTCTAGAGTAGCTATTTCAGGTCATTCATTTTCTTTGGGTTTTATGGCTATCTTCTGCTCAGTTCTTCATGAGAGGCAACAAAGTTGAAAATAACTTGCTAGTAGAGCCAATGTCATTGCAACATTTTGAAATCTTTGCCAAAGATCCTTCCTTAGTCAACTCAAGCTCTTTCTTATAGACATGCTTATTGTCAGAAGACATTATTAAACTATGACTTCATGCTACTATAAATTTCTGAGAACTGTTTTGGTTTTCAAATGAGACATACCATGTGCTCACTCATCCAGATAAAGGGAGATGCTCATCACAGCTCAGTGGACTAGATGAATTAAGTAAGATGCATCCTGTCCATCAATATACCCTGAAAATACCCTCTTCAGTAGTATTTTATTTTGCACAAGCTATTTTTTATGGTTAATGAGGAATAAGTTTAGCACAAATAAAATCTGCAGAAAGCCACTGACTCACCAATGAGCAATAGCCTTTGACAGTTTTGTTGTCAAATAATAATACAATCAAAAGGTGTGTTGAATGCTTTGGTTGTGAATGCAATAACACAACCAAAGGTGTATTTGGTGAAAATATAGAAAAAATAACTACTGTAGAAGTCCTTTTAAGAATAAGAATGAAGTGATCAATATATCCTTAAAATGTGCTTTAAAATGTAATACTTTGATTCTCTATCCTGCCAAAAATATCTACTGAGCCTATAAAGTTATAACATTAACAGCTACTTTTTCTAATGTAATCTAATTTTAATGACTCCCAATTTCAGCCAGTGAAGTTAACCGATCCTGGATTATAGCTCCTGCTATAATAATTAGAGAACTGGTTAAAATATGTAATTTTTTCATATACCAGAAAACAGGCATTACAGGATTCTGATCCATGACAAAAGGGAAACCAATATGAGGAACCCCACAATTGACCCAGATTGCTTCATGAAGGCACTTTTGGAACAGAAGAGGACAAGGCAGAAATAAAGCAAAGTGGTTTCACTGAGATTAAGAGACAGAGATCAGACATGAGAGAGGCACTTGTAGCTGAGGGACAACAAGAGAGACACACAGAGAAAGAGCTCCAGGAATCAACCTGAGCCCTTTTAGACCTTTAGCTGAATTCTAAGTTGCATACACCCAGGATGGGATTATATGAAAATGGCAAAGAAGTGCTAGTAAGAGTGAACAAATACCTGGAGCTCTAACCAGACCCACCACCAAAACTGGCATAGGGCTAGTTGTCTCTCAAATGAGAGACATTTGAATTATGACCAACCAGAGTGAAGAATCTTTTTTAAACACTCGAGAGATTCTGAAGAGACTCCAGAAAGACAACTGGTGAAGAGTAGGGCTAGTTTAGCAAAATTGACTTTCAACTTATTAGAGCAGAGCTTGAGAAAGCCTCAGTAGGATCAAACTGATCTTCAAAGAAGTTAAATATCTGATATAAAACTCAACACACTTCAAGGAAGGAAAGAACATCTAGACCTTCACAAATACTGCATTTGCCATATCTAGGATCCAGTAAAATCTTTGTAGACACGCAAAGATGTAGAACAACATGACCTATACTCAGGAGACAAATCAGGAAATAAAAACAGAACCATAACTTACATAGGTGATTCAAATGTGTTAGCAGACAAGGACAGAGAAAAACAGTGTTATAACTATGTTCATGTTCAAAGATTGAAAATAAAACATGAATATGGAGGAACGAGCCAACTCATTGGAAAAGACCCTGATGCTGGGAAAAATTGAGGGGAAGAGGGGAACAGAGGGGAACAGAGGGGAACAGAGGATGAGACAGTTGGATGGCATCATCGATACAATGAACATGAGTTTGAGCAAACTCTGAAAGATAGTGAAGGACAGGGAAGCCTGGTGCGCTACAGTCCATGGGTTTCAGAGCAGGACATGACATAGTAACTGAACAACAGCAGTAACATAGGGAGGAAAAAGATAGAGACCGTGAATAAATAAATAGAAATAGAAACCATACAGAAGAACCAAATGAAATTCTATAGCTAAAAATACAATAAAATAAAAATTCACTGGATGGGCTTAACAGAAGATTAGATACAACACAAGGAAAAAATAGTGAATTTCAAGATCAGGTGATAGAAACAACACAAAAAACATAGAAAGAAAAAAGACTGAAGATGAACAGAGCCTCAGTGATCAATAAGACCATATCAAATGGTCTAACAAATATGTAACTGGCATTTAAGAAAAGGTCAAGAGACAGGGTAGGGCACAAAAATATTTGAAGGGACAGTGGCTAAGAATTTTCAAATTTTGATTTGTGATATAAACACAGACCCAAGAAAACTCATAACCTACAAGCAGATTAAACATAACAAAAATCACACTAAGACCTAGCGTAATTAAATTGCTGACAATGAATAAAAAATAGAAAATCCTTAAGACAGCCAAGGGGGAAAATGAGTGTTCCATGTTGGATGGGACACTAGTTGATTTGAAAGAAGAATTAAAAAAACTCTTGGGGTTGATGAAAATGTTCTATATTTTGACAGGGTAAGTGCCTGCATTTGTCATCATTCATTATATACTTAAGATCTATACAACTCTATGTATGTAAATTATATTATACTTTGATAATCTAATTCTAATCTAATTCTGGAAAGAGCATTTGGAAGATATGTGGACAAATAATCTGACATACATATATTCTCTGACCCTAAGTTTATGGTCATAAGAAACACAAACACTTGAACAACTCATGATAATGAAACTCAAGTTACTATTATAAAAATTAAAAACAAAGTGCTTTTGGAGCACAGAAATCTTTGTGTAATTAATATTTAATTAAACTCAGAAGATAAAAATCATCTTTTATTTCAAAGAAACAAACATTATTGAACACTTACAGTAAGTTATATACTAAATATATAAAAATGAATAATATGTATTTGGTTAATAATACTAAATTGCATTGAGTATATACCATATGCAGACACTGAACTCACTATAGCATCATCTTACTATAGAATAACAGTTAAAACTCAAGCAGATCTGGGCTTAAGTTCAGGCTCTGTTACTTGCTAGCTTAGGAAAGTCACTAAACTTCTGTAAATTTCAAATTCTCACAGGTAAAGTGATGATAATAACTAAAATACCTATTTTGTTGTATGTTTGTGAAGATTAATTGAAATAGATGGAATCAAAACAAGGTCCAAGTCCTAAGAATGCACCAGAATTGGCCTATAAAAAATAATGTCTGGGGGTGGTTCAGTCATTAACTTGTGTCTAACTCTTGCAACNATTTTGATTTGTGATATAAACACAGACCCAAGAAAACTCATAACCTACAAGCAGATTAAACATAACAAAAATCACACTAAGACCTAGCGTAATTAAATTGCTGACAATGAATAAAAAATAGAAAATCCTTAAGACAGCCAAGGGGGAAAATGAGTGTTCCATGTTGGATGGGACACTAGTTGATTTGAAAGAAGAATTAAAAAAACTCTTGGGGTTGATGAAAATGTTCTATATTTTGACAGGGTAAGTGCCTGCATTTGTCATCATTCATTATATACTTAAGATCTATACAACTCTATGTATGTAAATTATATTATACTTTGATAATCTAATTCTAATCTAATTCTGGAAAGAGCATTTGGAAGATATGTGGACAAATAATCTGACATACATATATTCTCTGACCCTAAGTTTATGGTCATAAGAAACACAAACACTTGAACAACTCATGATAATGAAACTCAAGTTACTATTATAAAAATTAAAAACAAAGTGCTTTTGGAGCACAGAAATCTTTGTGTAATTAATATTTAATTAAACTCAGAAGATAAAAATCATCTTTTATTTCAAAGAAACAAACATTATTGAACACTTACAGTAAGTTATATACTAAATATATAAAAATGAATAATATGTATTTGGTTAATAATACTAAATTGCATTGAGTATATACCATATGCAGACACTGAACTCACTATAGCATCATCTTACTATAGAATAACAGTTAAAACTCAAGCAGATCTGGGCTTAAGTTCAGGCTCTGTTACTTGCTAGCTTAGGAAAGTCACTAAACTTCTGTAAATTTCAAATTCTCACAGGTAAAGTGATGATAATAACTAAAATACCTATTTTGTTGTATGTTTGTGAAGATTAATTGAAATAGATGGAATCAAAACAAGGTCCAAGTCCTAAGAATGCACCAGAATTGGCCTATAAAAAATAATGTCTGGGGGTGGTTCAGTCATTAACTTGTGTCTAACTCTTGCAACCCCATGAGCTGTAGCCTGCCAGGCTCCTCTGTCCATGGGATTCTCCAGGCAAGAATACTGGAGTGGGTTGCCATTTCCTTCTCCTGAAATAATGTCATTATGTTATGTTCAATAGTACATCCCTGTTATGAGAATACAAAGTGGAATTCATCTTATCCCAGAAGAAGTCTCCCTTAGAAAGATGCTTAATGGACTCTTAAAGAATAACAGAGTTATCCAGAAGACTTGGGGAATACATAAACTCCAGGCCAAGGAAATATTAACACAATCTCAAAGGCAAAAAAAAAAATTCATAATTGCTGAAATGCAAAACACAAGGCACATGATATAGCATGGATTCAGAGAGACCAGGTTTTATAGAAGGTTTTATATTGCATGTTGAAGAGGCTGATCTGTAGTTTATAGGCTTTTAAGAGCCACTGAAAACTTTCAAGGGACAGCAATTTACATTTTAGAAACACAGGTGGCTCAGTGGGAGTCTTGTATGAAAATGGCAAGGTGTCAGAGAAGCAGTTAGGCGGTGGTCACCAAATCTCAGGCAAGAGTTGTGAGTCATGAACTGGAGCAACTGTAGAGGGATGCAGATGAGCTCCAGGGATGGGAAAGACCTGAGAAACTCTAAGGAAGTAAATCTGGCAAAGCAAAGTCACTGATGGGTGAGGGAATTAGCACCTAGGTTTGTTCTCTGGGTGATGATACTGTGATAAGAGTTACAGGAGGAAGGATGCATTTGGTCTCAAGCGTGTTGAATCTGAAATACCTGTAAGAATCCCAAGGGGCTGTGAGTAGCACAGTGAATTTGCATCTGGAGCTTAGAGGATAAATAAGGAAGATTGATGTGGATTGGAGAACCACCAAATATGAGGAAACAGATGCATTAAAAGCATTTGAAAAGAAGACAAAGTACAAGCTGTGGTGAGGCAAGGACATAACCCTGGGACACTAATCGAATCAGCTGGTAATTAAGGAAACTAGTAGGAAGACAGAGGGCAATAGGAAGGAAACAGAGAGTTCTAACACTGAATATAGGACATTTGAGTGGAAAAAAGGGAGAAAGTGTATCAGGTAGGACAAAAACCTGAAAACTCTATGTTGTATTAAGGAAACTATTTACAAACAAAAAGCATCGCATGAAGTGAATTAAGAAGTTGAGACCAGCTCAGGGAGGGTCTTGAAGTCAATGCTATTATGTTCAGGTTTTATTTTTTTAGTATTGGGAAACCTTTTGTCCAGTTTAATTGAGATGCAATTGATTAATGAAACCATCTTGTATACATCTATATATACACATAGATGTGTATGGGCTATATACGGACCTCCTAGGTGTCTCAGTGGTGAAGAACCTACCCGCCAGTGGAGAAAATGCACAAGACATGGGTTTGAAACCTGGGTCAGGAAGGTCTCTTGGAGAAGGAAATGGCAATCCATTCCAGTATTCTTGCCTGGAAGCTCCCATGAATACAGGAACCTGGTGGGCTACAGTCCATAGGGTCACAAAGAGTCAGACACAACTGAGCACATACGCACACACACATTTTATATATATATATAAAGTATGAAACTATTGTAAATCATTTAGGAGAGAAGTTATATATGCAGTTATTTCTTTTAGAAATGTAACTTTAACCTTTATGTGAAAGAAAGTGTGGAGACAGGAGAGATGCTGGAAGAGCATTTGGGAAACATTTGGGAAGTATGGGAGCTGAGAGTGACAGCCTGCATCAGAGGATGGGGAAGTGAATATGACGTCAAGCTCGTTCCCCAGGAGAGCAGGAGGGTGGTGGGTGTTACCAGTGACTCAGGCAGGAAACATCTGAGAAGGACCTGGTTTAGGGAGGTGAGAACTGAGACCATCTGTGTCCACATGACTTAGACAAGCCTGCAGACCACCTATGTCAACATGATAGAGTTCTTTGTTCCGGGAAAACTTTTCCAGAGAAAGATAAGACTGTAAAGCAAAAAATAGCTCCACCAATTGTTTTAGGAAATTCCTGCAGATAGATTTATTAAAGATAAAAGGCTGTTCATCTGAGCAACAGCCCACTTAACAAATAAAAGTTTGCTTATCAAGACATTCTTAGGGAGATTTTGTGCAGCCCCAATTAGTTCTGTCTTGGGGGAACTGACTTATGTCACCTAAGCCTAGAAACCAAAATTCTGTAAATATTCCTCTTCTAAGACACTGCTAAGACTTTATCAGATTCGTGGTTTTTTTCTTGCTGCAACAAGCACAAGCTAGTTTTGCTTTATTAACAGACTCTGTTGTGGTAATTTGGGACATTCAATAGAGTGGCTATGATGAGTGCAGTGTGGGGAACATTTGATTTGAAAGATATATGGGATGTGAGCAGGCACTTGAATATTTCCATAGACAGCTAGAGGTGATGAAGATGATATTTGATAAGACTGCCAATAAATCAAAATCATTCATTCAGGTGGTTTCAAGTCAAAATGTTGTAATCTAGTAATGGCTACTTTTTTGTCACTTCCCACATCAAATTTTCACTACCTTTTCCCACTGTGTAAAGGCCTGTCACACCAAGATCATTGTCAATTTCATGCGTTGGCTCATGTTGCTTCCTCTGCCTGGAATTATTTTCTCTTCCTTCCTTCCTTCCTTCCTAAGGTTTAAGTCTCTCAGGGTCAGCAGCCTCCTTCCAGTCCTTGAAGCCTTCTCAGAGGTGTCTTTAATTCTCAGGGTTTGCTCTCTTCCATATTGCATCAGCTGCTCTCTAATCTATTCCCAATGTTTGTTTTGTATCCTTGGGCACACTGAAATCACTTTTAAATGGTGATATCAGTTATTATACTTTGTTATTGCTTCTAGCCCTTATATTATTCCTGGCTGTGTTATAAACCTTCAATGAATATACTTAAATGTACTGATTTAAACTCAGAAATTTAAGAGGAAGTTGAAAAATGTCTGACTCGCAAAAAAAAAAAATTTAATTAGCAATTAGCTAGTAATAATCATTAGCTTGAGTGTACATTTATTTGATACAAGCTTAAATTATAAGCAATTAGGAAAGAATGAGAAGGAAATCAGAAATTTTATTCGAGTAAAAATCTAAAAGATGCAACTTTTTCAATTAGCTTCTAAAATGAAGATACTGAATATTTTGCATCAGAAATATATGAATATATTTGGAAACACCATGTGTGCATGCATACTCAGTCACTCAACTATGTGTGTGCTAAGTCCTTCAGTTGTGTCTGACTCTTTGCAACCCTATTGATTGTAGCCTGCCAGGTTCCTCTGCCCATGGTATTCTCCATGCAAGAATACTGGAGTGGGCTGCCATGCACTTCTCCAGGGGAATTTTCTGACCTACGGACTGAACCCACATCTCTTCCATCTCCTGCGTTAGCCCGTAGGTTCTTTACCACACCAGTATATATGTCTGGGAGGACATGGACCCATATGTTTCAGTGGTTAGCTTAGGTGTAATGACAGCAGGAGAAAGGATTAGAGGAAATTTTATTTCTTTACTTTGATCTTAATTATTTATTTAATTGATTCTAGAGCAAACTGGTATTTGTTGGACACTAAAACAAAGTTGAACAAATTTTAAAATATCAGTGTGCAAGTTTTCAAATGAAGTGTTAAAAAGAAACTGGCACAAAAATTCATCCTCAAAAGAATGCAGTGAGAGACATGCATGAACTGTTTTGAACAAGACTGTATAGTTAGTTCCCTGTTCTAGTATACCAGAATTGCTATTGCTGAAGCTATCAACCCAGATGTTAATAATAATAATGAACTGAACCTACTGACCCTCCTCAAATGCCTATTCTACTGAAACAAACCAGGAAATCGTTTTTAATTGAGGGTTGTGGTGATCAAAAAAGGACAAGATTTGATTTAAACTTCAGAACTTCATATTTACAATTTAATAGTCTTGCTCATTATTTTATATCTAGTATCATCCAATACCCAAGGTATGTCAGTAAAACAGAATTGTTTGGGGACTTGAGATTAATGTGCACACACTTCTCATTCCGTGCTTGTCTGATTGGCATATCTGTCCAAATTTTTATGGGTCAGAAGCCAATATGAACAGCAATTACTAATATGAACTTGGACACACCATTAAAATTTGGACTTTTGCCCCTGAATGTCCCTTTCACCATCTTCCTTCTCCACTCACTTTTTTTTTTATTTTGAGCTCCTTTACAAGCTAAATTTTTTTCTCCTCTAATAGGAAATGTCTTGGATGAGCCTGACTAATTCCAAAGTGGTGTCTATAATTCTTTAGTCACTTTAAGAGGTAAATGAATAGAGAATCATTTTGAAAAATAAAAATAAAAAAAGTAAAAAGGTCTGGTGACAGAATGTATTAAGCTAGTGTCCTGCAGTTAGAAAATCTTTCTACCATCCTCACACCCCAGTGATATGTAAGAACAAAATCATTATTCTGAAACAGCCACATCAGATGGCACATTGGTTTATCTATTTTTGACCGACTTGACCATTAATGTCATGTCAAAAGGGAAAAGCTCATGTGTACATATATATAGATGGTGTCATATTGGCTACTGATCCTGTATTTCTTATTATCTATTTCTTTGTCTTTAACAGTTTTTCTAATTTTTTGTTTTATTTTAAGAACACAATTGTGTGTATTCATAAAATTCTGTGCCTAAAGTCATAAATAAAATAGAAAAGCAACTAGCAGAAAATTAGAAATAGATATATATACAACACTGTAAATTTTCATTCTCTGCTTTATGTCAGTCTAGTTTGCCTTATGGTGAAATAATCCATAATTAAACTTTACTGCATTATAAATGTTAGCAAAATGGACTGTCGTAGTCAATCAGTGTTTAGAAAAAATTAATCAAATCCAATTCCTTTCTATAATGAACTTCTCCATGCACTGCTAGCTCACCCATCAGCTCTACGTGAGTCTGGGCAGGTAATTTGGAGAAGCTCATGGCTAGTTAGAGGAATCTTCTCACTCTGTGCCGGAAAGATTTGAAGTTAAGAATCAGGTACAATATTAACTAAGGGAGAAATCCATACATTTGATAACTTCTAGAAAAGTTCATACATGTAATGTCTGATCTGATTTTAATGACATTACAACATAAGATATTTGTATGTCAATGAAAATTAGCATACTAAAAATCACCTTTCAGGACCCTTTGAAAGCACTGTGTAAACATTTTGTACCAGAATAAGGCTTTGTCAGCCCAATCCCTTCAATTAACCATGTGGGAAAGTGTTAAGAAATAAGATTTATATGCTAAGCCTGAATCTGCTGCTTACAAAGTCTGTAACCTTAGGCAAGCCTTTAACATCTCAGTGCCTCAAGCTCCATCATTTCTAAAGTGTGGAGTAACACTACACACAATAGGCTTTTTTTGAGAAGATCAAACAATTGCTCACACATAGACATACAAATAGGCAAAGAACACATTGACAGATATACACTGCATTCATATAAGAGGTAAAATTCATGTGTTTAATATAAGAAAGCACTGAATTCTAAGTTGTTCTCAAGGAATTCCCTTAAGCCTTCTATTTACCTTCCTGGACCAATTTTCCAAGTTTCCTTCCTTGTCTGCTGCAGATTGAAGCTTGTTTTTCTATCCTTTTTTTTTTTTTTTTNTGGCCAAAGAATTAGAGTTTCAGCTTCAGCACCAGTCCTTCCAATGATTATTCAGGACTGATTTCCTTTAGGATGGACAGGTTGAATCTCCTTGCAGTCCAAGGACTCACAAGAGTCTTCTCCAACACCACAGTTCAAAAGCATCGATTCTTCGGTGCTCAGCTTTCTTCACAGTCCAACTCTCACATCCATACATGACCACTGGAAAAACCATAGCTTTGACTAGATAGACCTTTGTTGGCAAAGTAATGTCTCTGCTTTTTAATATGCTGTCTAGGTTGGTCATAGCTTTTTTCCAAGGAGCAAGCGTCTTTTAATTTCACAGCTGCTGTCCCATCAGCAGTGATTACTCCCTTATTGTAGCTCCATACCTACTCTTGATTTTTCTATATATTTTTTAATAATAGATTCTATTAATAAGAGGACTTTGAAAATATTCAGTGATTCTTCTGTGTTAAAAGAGATGTAAATCAGGGATCAAGTAGTTTTTAGTCCCCGTGTATTAGTTGCTCAGTCGTGTCTGACTCTTTGTGATCCTATGGACTGTAGCCTTCCAGGTTCCTCTCTCCATGGAATTCTCTAGGCAGAAATACTGGATTGGGTAGCCATTCCCTTCTCTAGGGGATCTTCCCAACCCAGGGATCAAATCTAGTTCTTTCACATTGCCAGCAGATTCATTACTGTCTGAGACACCAGAGAAGTCCTAGATACCTACAATTCACAAATGAAGCAGGTGAGAAGGAGCATATGGTGAGGGAAAGAAGAATCAGTTAACTTCGAGATGACTTTCATACTTACAGGAGTTCATGTATTTCTTCATTGAACTAAGATTTGGTGTAAGTACTCAGCTATAGATCAAATATATTCCCAGTGTAAAGGTCACAGTCTAATATGATTGTCTAACCTGTCTGCACAATAAAAACCCTTTGGAATATTTTATTTTTTTCAACCTTAGATCTGTTTTTAAAAAATTATATTGGAGTATAGTTGAATGACAATGTTGTGTTTGTTTCAGGTGTACAATAAAATGATTCAGTTATACATATACATGTATCTGCTCTTTTTCAAATCTTTTCCCATTTAGTTTATTACAGAATATTGAATACAGTTTCCTGTGCCAACAGTAGGTCCTTGCTGGTTATCTATTTTAAATACAATAGTGTGTTTATGTCAAGGTCAAATTCCCAACCTTTCCTTTTGGTAATCATTTTGTTTTCTGAGGCTGTAAATTGGTTTCTGTTTTGTAAATAAGTTCAATTTTTTTTTAAGATTCCACATAGAGACAATGTCATATGATATTTGAGTTACTTCACTGGGTATGATAATCTTTAGGTCCATCTATATTGCTGCAAATGGTATCATTCCATTCTTTTAATTTTTTATATAAATTTATTTATTTTAATTGGAGGTTAATTACTTTACAATATTGAATTGGTTTTGCCATACATCACATGAATCCATCACAGGTATACAAGTGTTCCCCATCCTGAACCCCCCTCCCTCCTCCCTCCCTGTACCATCCCTCTGGGTCATCCCAGTGCACCAGCCCCAAGCATCCAGTATCATGCATCGAACCTAGACTGGCGATTCATTTCATATATGATTAAAATTATACATGTTTCAATTCCATTCTTTTTAATGGCTGAGTAACATCCATTGTATAAATATACCACATCTTCTTTATCTGTTCATCTGTCAGTGGACATTTGGGTTGCTCCCATGTCTTGACTATTGTATACAGCACTACAGTGAACACTGGGGTACATGTATTCTTTCAAACCATGGTTTTCTCCAGATATATGTCCAGGAGTGGGATTGCTGGATCATATGGAAACTATTCTTAGTTTCTTAAAGAACCTTCGTACTGCTGTTGAGAGCAGCTGCACCAATTTACATTCCCAGCAACAGAGCAAGAGGGTTCCCTTTTTTCAAACCCTCTCCAGCATCTATTGTCTGTAGACATTGATGATGGCCATTCTGACTGGTGTGAGGTGATATCTCATTGTCATTTTTACTGGCATTTCTCTTATAATTAGTGATGTTGAGCATCTTTTCATGTGCCTCTTGACCATCTGTACATCTTCTTTGGAGAAGTCTCTATTTAGGTTTTCTGCTCATTTCTGATTGGGTTATAAAAATATTAAGACTCAAGACTTATATCTAGTAGCCATCAATTTTTATGGGTGGGGCCTGTGCGTGAGTATTTTTAAAATTCTTCTTAAATGATTCTGTTTTCTAGTGACTTATCAGAACCACTGGTCTAAGGAGAAAAGACTGCCACCATTGAAACTCAAATTCATAACTTTGGTCCCCACCAAATACACACATTTACAGTAACAGATTTTACCAGTAGAGTTTAAATGAAATGGCTTGCTACAGAAACCAGGCTTTTAGTCCATTGTAGTTTGTACCTGTATCATAGTAATTTGCAAAACTAATTGATATGATCTTCTAGTTTTGAGAGAAGTTCAAAAGATGGAAAATCACTTAAACAGATGGAAAGAATAAGATACTATGAACAATGTAAGTTCACACTCAAAATGCTAGTGTTTTGCTAAATGCATTTGTCGGTGTGCCTTTACACTTAGTAATTATCACCTTAATCACCTTATTACAGTTTAGCTAATTCTGGCTTTGCATTTTAATGCTCTTGGTGTCAGAAAGGTGTATCTTTCCAAAAGTCTGATATCATCAGCAATGATGAATGTGAGAGACATGTTGTTTAAACCTACAGAACATTAATTATCTAAATTAACAGCTCATTTTTAAACAAGCCTTTATTTGGAAGGGCACAGACCTTTTTTCCTAGCCCTAAATATATTTTGGTGAAATCTCATTAAGTTACACTCTGCTAATTTTAAGACTGTGAGAATGGTGATAGACTGAAATTTGAATTATTTATGAAAAAGATGTGGTAAGTGTTTCAGGTTAAGGTTAAAAATAAATAATAAAGAGGCCAGTTTCAGGTTCATGTGGGGACAGAAGCAGTGACCAGTGATTCAGGATTTGAACTTAACTGCAAAAACCAGCCCAGTCCGTTTATTATTTCCTGGATGAGATGGTTCGATGGCATCATTGACTCAATGGGCATGAGTTTGAGCAAACTCCAGGAGTTGGTGATGGTCAGGAAAGCCTGGCATGCTGCAGTCCATTGGATCACAAATAGTTGGACATGACTGAGCAACTGAACTGAATTTCTCTGTTAGATATTAGAATACACCCGAGTTCTTCCCCAGAAGAGATTTATAGTGTCTCTGGGGATAGCCCAATGTAAATGTTTGAAGTTAAATGTGTAAAATCAGTGTCAAGATGGTGGTATTTACAGGGTGCAAGAAAGAATTGGCCATATTTCTTTTCCTTCCAGTGCTTAAAGGCTATTTATGTGTTCATTTTAATTATCATCTGACACCTCAACTGGAATATATGGGCAAAGACCAGTACAGTTGTGCCCCTAAGTGTGCCAGCTTTCAGTAAAACCATCCATTCTCTTCTCCAGGGGATCTTCGTGACCCAGGAATTGAACCCAGGTTTCCTGCATTGCAGGCAGATTTTGTACCATCAAATCACCAGGGAAGTCCAAAACTGTCTCAAGTGCCCTTAAAATAAAGACATCATGGCACTATAACATGAGCAGAAGTCTTGCATCCTCATTGCTATACACAGCTAATCTAAATCCTAATAAATCCTTTTCTGTGGATAGTTTGAAGGGTACCACTTCCTGCAATCATTTATCATGATCTTGCTCTTTCTTTACCCTACCAACCACCTAGATTGTCCTTAAAGGGGTTTAGGACAAGCCATCCCAAGTACACTTGCCTGGAAACTCCCATGGACAAAGGAGCCTGGTAGGCTGCAGTCCATGGGGTCATGAAGAGTCAGACACAACTGAGCAACTTCACTTTCACTTTCATGCATTGGAGGAGGAAATGGCAACCCACTCCAGTGTTCTTGCCTGGAGAATCCCGGGGACAGGGGAGCCTGGTGGGCTGCCATCTATGGTGTTGCACAGAGTCGAACATGACTGAAGGGACTTAGCGGCAACAGCATCCCAAGTTGTGCCACTCTGGCATGTGTATTATTTAGAACTGAAAACAAGCCCAAAGACTCAGAATTTTGAACTGCCTCTCTTACTATCTAAAAGAATATAACATAGCTTCTTCCTGGGCTTTACTTTCCCCTTAAGCCTTAAACCCCTACCTCCATTTCCTTCAGTCAGTTCAGTCACTCAGTCATGTCCAAATCTTTGTAACCCCATGGTCTACAGCATACCAGGCTGCTATCCATCACCGACTCCTAGAGCCTACTCAAACTCATGTCCATTGAGTTTGAGAAGGCTCAAACCCATGTCCATTGAGTTTGAGAAGGCTCAAACCATCCGACCATCTCATCCTGTGTAATCCCCTTCTCCTCCTGCCTTCAATCTTTCCCAGCATCAGTGTCTTTACCAATGAGTCAGTTCTTCGCATCTGGTGATCAAAGTACTGAAGCTTCAGCTTCAGCATCAGTCCTTCCAGTGAATATTCAGATTCCAATGAATCATCAGGAAATCGTGATTTCATTCAGAAGGGACTGGCTGGATCTCCTTGAAGTCCAAGGGACTCTCAAGAGTCTTCTCCAACACCACAGTTCAAAAGCATCAATTCTTTTGTGCTCAGCTTTCTTTATGGTCTAACTCTCACATCCATACATGACTACTGGAAAAACCATAGCTTTGACTAGATGGACCTTTGTTGACAAAGTGATGTCTCTGCTTTTTAATACACTGTCTAGGTATGTCATATCTTTTTTCCAAGGAGCAAGCATCTTTTAATTTCATGGCTGTAGTCACCATCTGCCGTGATTTTGGGGCCCCAAAAGATAAAATCTGTCACTGCTTCCATTGTTTCCCCATCTATTTGCCATGTAGGAACCAGATGTCATGATCTTAGTTTTCTGAATATTGAGTTTTAAGTCAGCTTTTTCACTCTCCTCTTTCACTTTCATCAAGAGGCTCTTTAGTTTCTCTTTGTTTTCTGCCATAAGGGTGGTATCATCTGCATATCTGAGGTTATTGATATTTCCCCCAGCAATCTTGATTCCAGCTTGTGCTTTATCCATCCCAGCATTTTGCATGATGTACTCTGCATAGAAGTTAAATAAGCAGGGTGACAATATATAGCCTTGATGTACTCCTTCCCCAATTTGGAACCAGTCCATTTTTCCATGTCCAGTTCTAACAGTCGCTTCTTGACCTGCAAAAAGTTTTCTTAGGAGGCAGGTCAGATGGTCTGGTATTCACAACTTTTGAAGAATTTTCCACAGTTTGTTTTGATCCACACAGTCAAAGGCTTTGGAATAGTCAATAAAGCAGAGGTAAATGTTTTTCTGGAACTCTCTTGCTTTTTTTGATGATCCAACATATGTTGGCAATTTAATCTCTGGTTCCTCTGCCTTTTCTAAATACAGCTTGAACATCTGGAAGTTCTTGATTCACGTACTGTTGAAGCCTAACTTGGAGAATTTTGAGCATTACTTTAGTAATGCTCCATCTCCTTAGTCCAAAATAATATATACCTCACTTTGCTTTGCTTTGGGGCTTCCCAGGTGGCAGTAGTGGTAAAGAATCTCCCTGCAATGTAGAAGAACCAGCTTAGATCCCTGGTCAGGAAGATCCCCTGGAGAAGGGTATGGCTACCCACTCCAGTATTCTGGCCTGGAGAATCCAATGGACAGAGGAGCCTGGCAGGCTACAGTCACAAAGAGTCAGACATGACTGAGTGACTTTCACTTTGCCTTGCTTTGGAATTCTTTATACTTACGTTGATTCATGCTCTGCATATTATAAATTGTATTTTCTCATGTTAACTACATTCCATTGTTTGCCAATCAAAAAACTAGGAGGGAAAAAAAGGGAAAGTCAGATCCCCTTCAGAACTTAATAACCAAATGCATCATATGTGCTATATTCTAAGCTGAAACTCTTCCGACCTGTGTAGAAAATATAACGTGTGATAAGAACTCTGTAAAATCAGCATATTTTAAGGACAGGTTATATGGAAGACTTTAGAGCATTATCATTTGTTAGTGCTTCCCTCTCCTCTTAACTCTAGGCAACACTTTTAGACCACCAGCTCAATGGACATGAGTTTAAGCAAACTCAGGGAGAGAGTGAAGGGCAGGGAAACCTGGCATGCTGCAGTCCATGGGGTCACAAAGAGTCAGACACGACTTAGTGACTGAACAACAACATATTTGTATTCTTCTTTTCAACAATGTCTTATACTTTATTAGCATTTTTCATCCAGTTCTGTTGTTTCCACTCGTTTACGGTCTGAAAAATGGAAGTGGTATAAACCTCATTAGGAAAAAAGACAACAATAGACAACACAGCAAAGAATAATCAGTTTTCTTCTTCCTCTTTGGTTGAGTTAGTCTCACTTCTCAGCACCATTCATTCTTCATGCAAATCTATCTTCTCTATTTACATATTTCCTTTTATACTGACATCCCACTCCCATCCCCTTCTCTCCATGTGCAGCCACTTAGTGCGATTTTGTGAATGCTTTTGTTTAAACGTGTTTTTTGTACACTATGTTCTTTGTGTCATGTGTATGTATTTTATCTTGTATTAACTTGGTGTCAGGTCCATACTCCAGGGAGGTTCTCACACAGATCTAAGAGGGGTTCGGTACAGGGTGTTGGTTTCAGGTTGTTCCCGGGGGCTGAGAAGAGGAGCATCTGGGCCTTTGGTCCCAGGGTGAGTGGAACATCTGTGATGGGCAGCAGGGGGTACTCTGCTCTACAGCAGATGACTCAAACCTGCCAGAATGCCCAGGGATCTTAATCATGTGAAGTGAAAAGATATGCAGATGATTTTATAAAAGGTGGTATCTTTCTGATCCATGACTGAGTATACCCTTTCACCTGTCTTTCTTAACACTACTCATATCTAGTTTCTGAGTATTTGATACCAGGTATGGTAGAGTGGGCAACATAAAGGACTGGACTCAGATCTGGAAATAAACTGACATGTCCATTACAAGTGATGTGATCTCAAGCTAATCACTTAGCCTCTCTGGGATGGATACCCTTCCCTTGTCTGTGAAGAATAATGTGTGGAATTACATAAATTCTACCACTAAAATGGGGGTAGTTGATTTAATGAAACCTTTGAGGAAAGTAAAACACCATCTCCTAAAATGTGAAAAATTATGCATAATTAATCTATGTCTCAGATCAAATATTCAATGTTTAATCTTACAGTATATAACAGTGCTTAATTGAACGTTCCAGTATTTAACATAATGTCTTATAACATTTAATCCTAATTATAAACTTCTAAATATAAATTATACTCATTCATTAATATAGATATTAATATAATTGTTATTATCTCATATAAATCTTACTACAATCCTGAAATTAGACCCTTAATTATAGCAATTATAGAAATCTGAGTGAGTAAATGACAAGACCATAGTCACACATGGAGAAGAAGAGTTAAGATACCAATTCAGGTGCTGAAATATATATTAAAAATATATCCTCTGGTTTTATAAAGTTTAGTATCATTTGCACAGTAATTTTGCAACACTGCATTCAATATTATTCTCTGTAAATGAACATTTAAAGAGTGAGTTTTCTTTAGGATCTTGGTTTCTATATTGGATTAGCACGCATTTTGATAAAAGCTTAGTGTTTCAAGTCCGTGGTGAGCCATTTCAAAGGGAACGCACAGGAATAATTTTGTTTTCTGCTCTAACCAGAATACTCTTGCCTTGCAAAAACCACAATTGAGCTTAATAGTAAAGCATTCCAAATATTTTGGTAAGATAAAACAAGGGATATTCTATTGTGTCAAAAGAATTAATATCCTTAAAATTTTCTCATATGGAATATATAATGAGAAAAATGACATATTTAGGGTATTAACATTATTTTTGTAAAAATAAATGTCAAGAGTGGAATTATTTTACTTTCAAGTATACATGTTTTTTAACTTTCTAAAATAAAAATTATGATATTTGAACTTGTCTTATTTTGAAGTTTTGTCATTTAAAAGACATTTAATAAGTCATTTCTTATAAGACATTTTGGTATTTAATGTGAAAAGTTAAATTGTTTTTTTAGAGTTGCTCAAACTGGAATAATTAAAAAAGGAATGACTACTTGTATTTAAGCACTCAGAACTCTAAGACTATGAAATTCTTATGAGTCATTTCTCCATCATGCTATAATAAATTAACAACTTGGGAAGTTTAAAAGGATACACAAACCAGATCTATAACTATTTATTTCTGTGACTCTGCTGTAGTTCAGAAATCAGATAAACTATAAACCACAGAAAATTAGACATATTTAAATTTGTAATTTGAAGCATTTCGATAATGACTATAATCCAAAACTAAAACTTATAGTGACACAACAAACAGGTCTATTTTTCCTTTCATGGAGGAAAAATGAGTGTTTTTTGATGCAAGATGAATAAATACAGCCATCTCCTAAAAATATACTATCTATGTTCTTACTATATCTTCATATTTTATTGCTTTAATTAGAAAATATTTTATTTTTGGTTAAAGTTATAAATTTTAAAAAGCACACTAGAGTTCTGGTGTTTTTGTTTGCTTCAAGTACCTGATTAGCTTAGGAAAGGAAGAGGTATAATTCTGTTCCTTCTTGGGAATCGAATATTTGATTGAAAGCCATCACTTTTGGGAGTGAAATTGGTGCATCAAATGACTGAATTGTATGTTTCAGAGGTGATCATCATATTTCTGAATACAGTGGGGCAGGACTCTAATGAGCAGTAGAAGGTAGAGCAGAGTCAGAGCTGAGATCCAGAACTCTTCTTTGGAGGCTGGGGAGGGGGGAAGTCACAACCAGGATGTCAGATCTATACTGAGAGCATTTTGGTACAGAGTCTACACCAGAGAAATCCAAAATGTGTGTTCCAAGCATGAGTCTAAAGCATCCAGGAGTCCTTGGAGTTGGTGCACAGTCATCCCCATCACAAAATGCTCTTGCAGTCATGTGGGTGGGGTTTTTAGGGCAGATCTCCTGAAGGAGAAGATGGGCATGATCCATTATGGCCTCAGATGACAGGAACCAGGCACTGCCCAGCCTGGGGGCACAGCAGTGTGCGGCTGGTCCTCTCGCCTTCCAGCGCTGTCTGTCTCGGTCTCTCTAGTGCAGGGGACACCTCAGCCTCATTCCTGTGTCCTGGGATTTTCTCTGGTGGTGTCTTGTCCACGAATAGTTGCCAACTGTTCATCCTGTGAGAGGGTGTGAAATCAGAAACACGCTCTGTTGCCATCTTGGTGATGTCACTCCTCTATTCTGAGTCTATCACTGAGCACAGTACCCCAAACAACAGCTTTTAGCACTGTGCCCTCTCAGTTCCTCAAATTCTTCCTTTCTGATTATCTTGTCCTTCACTCGACATTACCAGCCTACTCCCGAGGTCAAACTTGACATTGCCTTCATCAATTACTACACCTTCTTCTGGGTCTCAAACTCTCCAAACATAAGCTTATCTTTCCAGTTTAATTTTTTCAGTACCAACCACAAAACTTCAACCCCTTGGAGCATACAGTCTATTGATACCATTTTTACATTGTCATTTATCCACCTCCATTTTTTTATTTCAATGCTTAGGCGTAAATGTGATGTCTCAACATTACAGTCCTTTCTCTGCATTATACCTCCATCTGCTTGCCTCCATATCTTTTGCAGAAATTCACTTGTGAAGCTCAAGCTCTGGTTGAATGCAACCCTCCGCTTTGTCTGCAGCTGCATATGGTACCAAAGAACCAAGTGCTATGCTAACAGGTCTTGATTTAAATTCATCTCAAGTAGCATCTTAGTGTTCTAGCATTAACTTTTCTAAATGACTGTTTCACTTCCTCTCTCTTTTACTCCCTCCTCACTCCTCTACATTCTGAGCTGATAATCTTTCTGCTGAATTTACTGAGGGAAAAAGACAAACAGGAATGTGGAATACAAAATATGCACTCTCACCATCACATCTACTCAACTAATTTATATCAACTGGAACACCTATATTCTTCCTATATATCTGGTACTATGGATGAAATTTCTCAATTTCTATATGTGGTCAGCAAATATTTTATACATACATATATATAATACATATATATCTATATGTACACATTCACATGTATATACATATGCATGTATAAAGATTTTACATATATGTTTAAAATAAACCAACTTCCTTTAAATACCTCATTGCTGCCACTATTAAAGTTAACTCCCTCCCTTTACAGCAAATCCTTGAAAGAGATGTATGATATTAATTTCTTATCTTCATAGCCTTCATTCTCTCTCTAATCATAACAGTGATAATTTTGATCTCTGCCTCTTTACTAATGCAAACTTGTCAAGGTCACAAATGTGCTCCACATCTTTAAAGCCAGACCTCCATTCTTGGGTTTCATCTTCCTCAAAATATCATAGTAATTTGACACAATAAATCCCATTCTTAAAGTAGCTTACTCTCCAGGCTTCTAGAAAAATCAGTGTTTCTTGGGTTTCACCTTCTGCTGTGCTTCTTGATCTCAATCTTGTTTTCATGTCTTCAGTTATGCATGTGTCTTAACCTAAGACTTAGAAATATTTCACTACAGACTTTGTAGATTTTTAACATGTAAGAATCTTAGAGATTGTAAAATGACTTTGTATTGAGAGGAGCCTAGCAGGCTACAGTTCATGGGGTCGCACAAGTCAGACATGACTTAGCGACTGAACAACCACCACCACCACAATACAAATGGAAAGTTCAGTTAAGTCACTCAGTCATGTCTGACTCTTTGTGACCCCATGGGCTGCAGCACGCCAGGCCTCCGTGTCCACCACCAACTCCTGGAGTTTACTCAAACTCTTGTCCGACGAGTCAGTGATGCCATCCAACCATCTCATCCTCTGTTGGCGCCGTCTCCTGCCACCTTCAATCTTTCCCAGCATCAGAGTCTTTTCAAATGAATCCATTCTTTGCATCAGGTAGCCGGAGTATTGGAGTTTCAGCTTCAGCATCAGTGCTTCCAATGAATATTCAGGACTAACTTCCTTTATTTATTTATTTTTTTCCTTAGTGAGGTATTTTGTTTTTTTGGTTTTTTTTTACTTTATTTTACTTTACAATACTCTATTGGTTTTGCCATACATCAACATGAATCCACCACAGGTGTACACGAGCTCCCAATCCTGAATCCCCCTCCCATCTCCCACCCCACAACGTCTCTCTGGATCATCCCCGTGCACCAGCCCCAAGCATCCTGCATCCTGCATCGAACATAGACTGGCGCCTCGTTTCTTACATGATAGTATACATGCTTCAGTGCCATTCTCCCAAATCATCCCACCCTCTCCCTCTCCCTCAGAGGCCAAAAGTCCGTTCTATATGTCTGTATCTCTTTTGTTGTCTCACATACAGGGTCATCATTACTATCTTTCTAAATTCTGCTTTGAATCTGCCACCAGCCAGTTCATTCCTTGGACTCTCTTGACTGCCAAGGGTATCAATAAAGTGCAAAAATAATCTCCTTCAGTTTGGCCAAGTGCCCTTAGGGGGCCTTTACTGCTTAACAGTTTGGAGGAAATAGACTGAGAATAACAAAGGGAGGTAAAGTCGGAGAAGTTGCAAACTGTAATTCATTTCTCAAAATCCATTTAGATAGCCACCTGTTAAAAGAGGGTAGTTTTTGTATTTCTGAAACCAATTTACCTAGAATTCAGTCTTTGTCCAACATCATCCACTCCCTGGACACAAACACACATATTATATCTCAATTTTCACAAACCTTTAAGTGAAATTTAACAAACCCTATATTTAGAAGACAAGAAGCAAATAGCTTCTTGGCAGGAAAGCTATGGCAAACCTGCTACTGCTAAGTCGCTTCAGTCGTGTCCGACTCTGTGCGACCCCATAGATGGCAGCCCACCAGGCTNAACCTTTAAGTGAAATTTAACAAACCCTATATTTAGAAGACAAGAAGCAAATAGCTTCTTGGCAGGAAAGCTATGGCAAACCTGCTACTGCTAAGTCGCTTCAGTCGTGTCCGACTCTGTGCGACCCCATAGATGGCAGCCCACCAGGCTCCTCTGTCCCTGGGATTCTCCAGACAAGAATACTGGAGTGGGTTGCCATTTCCTTCTCCAATGGCAAACCTAGACAGCATATTAAAAAGTAGAGACATTCCTTTTCTGACAAAGGTCTGTTTAGTCAAGGCTAAGGCAATGGCACCCCACTCCGGTACTCTTGCCTGGAAAATCCCGTGGACGGAGGAGCCTGGGAGGCTGCAGTCCATGGTGTCGCCAAGAGTCGGACACGACTGAGCGACTTCACTTTCACTTTTCACTTTCATGCATTGGGGAAGGAAATGGCAACCCACTCCAGTGTTCTTACCTGGAGAATCCCAGGAACAGGGGAGCCTGGTGGGCTCCGTCTCTGGGGTCACACAGAGTCGGACATGACTGAGGTGACTTAGCAGCAACAGCATGGTTTTTCCAGTAGTCACATACAGCTTGTGAGTGTGAGTGCCGAAGAATTGACGCTTTCAAACTGTGTTGCTGGAGAAGACTTGAGAGTCCCTTGGACAGCAGGGAGATCAAACCAGTCAGCCTTAAAGGAAATCAACCATGAATACTCATTGGAAGGACTGATGCTGAAGCTGAAGTTCCAGTACTTTTACCACCTGAGGCAAAGAGAAAACACATTGGAAAAGACCCTGATGCTGGGAAAGATTGAGGTCAGAAGGAGATAAGGGTGACAGAGGATGAGATGGTTGAATGGCATCACCAATGCAATGGACAGGAACTTGGGCAAACTCCGAGAGATGCTGAGGGACAGGGGAGCTCAACATGCGCAGTCGCCAGTCGGACGTGACTGACCAACAGCAATAATTTATTACCATAGTAGTAATAATAGAATTACTTGAGCCTTTGTTACTACTATATAATTGTTGCAGATATCATTTAATGCTCATTGTGTACATGTGTGTTCTGTCTCTTGTCTGACTCTTTACAATCCCATGTACTGTGGCCCATCAGGCTCCTCTGTCCGCAGAATTTTCCAGGCAGGAATACTGGAGCTGGCTGTCATTTCCTACTCCAGAGGATCTTCACAACTCAGGAATCAAACTTGCATCTTTTGTATTTCCTGCATTGGCAAGTGGATTCTTTACCACTGCACCATCTGGAAAGCCCAATGCTCACTGCTATATAGAAATTAAGGCAACTACTAGACCACTGTAGATTTTATTATTGATGTTCTAATAGAATATATGTGCACTTGTATATCAACTCTGGGTTTTGATGTCTCTGTTACCATACGGGCTTTCCTAGTGGCTCAGCGGTAAAGAATCTACCTTCAGTGAGGGAGACCTGGGTTCAGTCCCTCGGTTGAGAAGATTCCCTGGAGAAGGGAAAGGCTACCCACTTTAGTATTCTGGCCTGGAGAATTCCATTCCACATGACTTTCATATTATCATATAACTGGTGTCTTTTGTAATTGTAAGGATTTTCTTTAGGCACATAAAACAGTATATATTCAGTTATTATTTCATCTAAATCCCACATTATTTTGGCTGAAATTCTGTACTTTGTTTGCTTCAGATGTGATATGCTGATATGTTAGTCATGATATGATGGTGACAGTAAATTCCACATGTAAAAATGATACTGAACTCTATTTAACAATGGGATTTGAAGCTAGGAATTTTAAAAATAAATGATAAAAAGATAACTTCATTAAAACCTCAACATTTAATCTTTGGAAACCATTTTTCTAGGGAAAAGGAAAGATATATGCAACTGTGTGAAGTAATGAGCTCTGCTACAATTAACTTCTGGAGTCTAAGAGGCTGAGTACATAATCTATGGCCTGAACACAAAGACACAGCTTGTGGAATTTGCTAACTGAACTTCCCACTCTTGGAGGCATCCTGCTGTACTATTGACAAGAAATATGAGTTTTGTCAGGGAGCCATCTGGGCTGGACTTGCCTTACCGTGTGCTTAGGTGTCCTGCTTCCAAAATCCACACAAATAGAGTGATTTCCCTTTGTTTTGAGACCATAATGACAGCTGTATGTTGTCACCATGCTTTTTAGAAACAAATCTCTAAGCTTTTTTAAAACATCAAAGGATCCCCAAATGATGATTTCCTATTATGTCGCAAAATTGCTTCAAAGCATTATTAATACTCTTTATGTCCAAACCATGGCTGGTAAGTAAGCTTTAGAAGGAATTTGCTCACAATTACTGCAACAAGATGAAAATTTACTATTTCTCTCTTCAAGTGAAAGAAAGAAAGTGAAATCACTCAGTCATGTCTGACTCTTTGTGACTGTATGGACTGTAGCCTGCCAGGCTCCTCAGGCCATGGGATTTTCCAGGCAAGAATACTGGAGTGGGTTGCCATTTCCTTCTCCAGGGGATCTTCCTGACTCAGGAATCAAACTCAGGTCTCCTGCATCTAAATCACAAGGGAATTCCCATTTCTCTCATAAGGAGCTTGCTAATGTAACATCAAAATTATGCATATAAAACAGTATATGTCACTTTACAGAATCCAAAATGTTTGTTTACTCATTTTACTTAGGAAACCTTTCACCTATAGATCTCAAGGTTCTCATTTAAAAATCAATCCGACTACCTGTAAATTTGGCCCAAATCCAGAAAGTTCTAAGACAAAGCCAACAATATAGTCATCTCAGTGAACAGCACGGAGTGCCTCAGATGGCCACAACTCCAGAACTCATGCCAGGTGAAAAACTAAAGGGAAACATAATCTCAGTTGGCTGGGATAGTAATTCCCTTCCACAGAAAGTGTCTTTCAAACCCACACGATTTATAATCACTTAGAAACATTTAGGAAAATCAAAGATAGAGGAAAATACTTCAGCATTGTGTACTGATGAATTAATCCTACACAAAGAAAGTCTGGCTTTTGGAAGGTGAGCTCTTCCCACTGGCATGTCCAGCCTGGTATTAATAGAACTATCTGTTTGCTGGGGCCTTGACCACCAGAGAATCTAACACTGATTTCTTAAGGTAGTTCTGAGTCATGCTAATCAATTTTGACCTCCAGACTAACTAGAAAATGAAGGCATTAGCCTCACATCGGGAAGGTTTGGAGACAAAAGATTAGACCAAAGTGGGCAGTCTGCGGTTGAGCCCCAGTAAAAGCTCTGGACACCAACAGCTGGAGCGAGCCTTCCTGGTGGGCAGTACTCCCTGCATGTTGTTACACATCACAGCCAGGAGGAGGCAGTGCTGTTCATAACTTTACAAGGAGGGGATGACCAGAAGCTCTGTGTGGAGGCCTCCTGTGTGTGTGTGTGTGTGTGCTTAGACGCTCAGTCGCATCCAGCTCCTTGTGATCCCATGGACTGTAGCCTGCCAGGTTCCTCTGTCAATGGGGGTTCTCTAGGCGAGAATACTGGAATGGGTTGCCATGCCCACCTCCAGGGGATATTCCCAACCCAGGGATCGAACCCAGGTACCCCACGTTGCAGGCAGATTCTTTAACATCTGAGCCACCAGGTAAGCCCTCCTAGACTCTGTTTAATGTAACATTCTTTGGATAATTTTGTCCTGTATACTGTCCTGGTATAATCTTTGTGAGTACTGTGGCTTTCAGTGATTCCTGTGACTCCTTGTAGCAAATTATCAAACCTGAGGGTGGCCATGGGAACCCTGGAACTTTCAGCCAGCTGGTCCTAAGTGAGGATGGCACTGGAGACCCTGAATTTGCAGCTAGTGTTTGAAGTTAAAGTTCTTGTGAGGACTATTTCCTACAACTGTACAGTTTGCTTAACTCTGTATAGTGATTAAGAAAGAATCTGTGAAAATATAGGATTGTATACAGTTGTTAACATTAAGCTTACTAGAGCCACAGCTTGTAATTCCAACTTAAAAGGAGTACTTGAATTGACTTTTGACTTAGGATAACACCTTACTAAGTTTATTAGTTACTGACTCAGTTCAGTTAAGTTGCTCAGTCGTGTCTGATGCTTTACAACCCCATGAACCACAGCACACCAGACCTCCCTGTCCATCACCAGCTCCCAGAGTCCACCCAAACCTATGTCCATCGAGTCGGTGATGCCATCCAACTATCTCATCCTCTGTTGTCCCCTTCGCCTCCTGCCTTCAATCTTTCCCAGCATCAGGGTCTTTTCAAATGAGTCAGCTCTTCGCATCAGGTGGCCAAAGTATTGGAGTTTCAGATTCAGCATCAGTCCTTCCAATAAACACCCAGGACTGATCTCCCTTAGGATGGACTGGTTGGATCTCCTTGTAGTCCAAGGGACTCTAAAGAGTCTTCTCCAACACCACAGATCAAAAGAATCAATTCTTCAGCGCTCAGCTTTCTTCACAGTCCAACTCTCACATCCATACATGACCACTGGAAAAACCATAGCCTTGACTAGATGGACCTTGGTTGGCAAAGTAATGTCTCTGCTTTTGAATATGCTATCTAGGTCGGTCATAACTTTCCTTCCGAGGAGTAGGTGTCTTTTAATTTCATGGCTGCAGTCACCATCTGCAGTGATTTTGGAGCCCAGAAAAATAAAGNAGTTCACGGTTCACGTATTGCTGAAGACTGGCTTGGAGAATTTTGAGCATTACTTTACTAGTATGTCTTTACAGAGTTTATGTGTTGAATATTTTTATGTCTAAATATAGTAAAATTGCACTACCAAATTGCTAGTGCTGCAATTGTGCGGTAGTTTGAGCATTCTTTGGCATTGCTTTTCTTTGGGATTGGAATGAAAACTGACCTTTTCCAGTCCTGTGACCACTGCTGAGTTTTCCAAAGTTGCTGGCATATTGAGTACCCCACTTTCACAGCATCATCTTTCAGGATTTGAAATAGCTCAACTGGAGTTCCATCACCTCCACTAGCTTTGTTTGTAGTGATGCTTTCCAAGGCCCAATTGACATCACTTTCCATGGCCCAGTTGACATCACTTTCCACGATGTCTGGCTCTAGGTGAGTGATCACACCATCATGATTATCTGGGTCATGAAGATTTTTTTTGTACAGTTCTTCTTTGTATTCTTGCCACTTCTTCTTAATATCTTCTGCTCCTATTAGGTCCCTAACTTTTCTGTCCTTTATTGAGCCCATTTTTGCATGAAGTTATTGGCTACTTAACATTAAATCTGCCACATTTTTAACTTTAATATATTAGTTATGAAAGAGTTATTTAAATACTAAAAAGATTTTGTGTGAGTCAGATATTAAAATACTTAAAAATTACAGAAAGTGATTAAGTTTATGAATGCAGTTAAATTATTTCAGGATATGGGTATATAGTTTGTAAAAAGGCACCCAAATTTACTTAAATATGCCTTAAAATTGGCTACAAAAATTTTGCAAAAGTTAGGGANCAGATATTAAAATACTTAAAAATTACAGAAAGTGATTAAGTTTATGAATGCAGTTAAATTATTTCAGGATATGGGTATATAGTTTGTAAAAAGGCACCCAAATTTACTTAAATATGCCTTAAAATTGGCTACAAAAATTTTGCAAAAGTACAATAAATTTCTGAACTTAAAATCTCAAGGACCTAGGTTTTGAATATGCAAATTTAATTAATTGCTTAGTATGAAAAAAACATTATGAGTATTTTCTGTTCTTTTAAGTCTATTAATGGATATTATAAGGCAATTTCTAAATTTAGAAAGGGGCTAGCTAAGTGATTATTGACTACTAACAAAGTAGAAACAGGACTAATGCAGGAAATATTCAGAAAGTTATACATTCCTAATGTCTAATCTATTGCTTTCCTCTTACATCTTTATCTACATTTGGGAAAACAATATTTGGGGTCTTTTCACGTAAAAATAGTAATTAAGTTGTGAAAGAAAATTAGATTTTTAGTTGCTTGACTTATCTCTTGGCCTGACTACTGCTCTGTTGGATTATGCAGAACTGGTGAATCCCAAGAAAGTTAGAAGGGCACAGATTATCAATTCTTTTGGTTACAAAAAATCCAATCCAACTGGACTAAGCATAAAAGTAATTTATGGGCTCATGTAACTGAAACTCCCAGGCACAGCTGGAATCAAAGACTCACACAATGGCATCGGGACCCATCTCTCAGTTCTTTTCTCTGGGTCAACTTTACCTATACATTATGAAGGTTGGGCCTGCATCCTTCCATGTTTAAAACCAGCAGAAGATAACATGCCTCTCTAGGATTATCCAGATGGCATCTCATTGGATCATGTCCCTGTTTTTCCCTCAACCAATCACTCTACGTGGGTATAGATCTTACCCTCATCTTTGGAGCCAGAGGAGAGTGAGATCAGGAACTGTGCAGGAAATAAGTAACTGCCCCTGCCACTAGAGAATATTCACCTTGGAGAAAGATGAGTAGATGCTGGATGCAAGTCACTTTTAACACAGAATGTTTACAAATCCAATAATTCCACTTGCAAAATGTTTCTCTGGTGGAATCTTTTTTTTTATTATTATTAAGCATGTAAGAAATCTAGGAGCTTGAGCAAGGGTTAGGAGAAAAGTTCATTTCTTTATGGGATTAAATAATGGTGAAGCCAATAGAATCAAAGCAAAAATAATGTTAATTTCTACTTTTGTCTCCACCAGGAAGCTAGGACAAAACAAGCTACTTAGCCGTGCTATTTTATAGCTTCCTTACATGTCAGATGAAACTACCCCATCCCAGGTTTTAAAGGTGATATAAGAACCTAGATAGCATATTTAAAAGCAGAGACATTACTTTGCCAACAAAGGTCCGTCTAGTCAACGCTGTGGTTTTTCCTGTGGTCATGTATGGACGTGAGTTGGACTGTGAAGAAAGCTGAGCACCGAAGAATTGATGCTTTTGAACTGTGGTGTTGGAGAAGACTCTTGACAGTCCCTTGGACTGCAAGGAGATCCAACCAGTCCATTCTGAAGGAGATCAGCCCTGGGATTTCTTTGGAAGGAATGATGCTAAAGCTGAAACTCCAGTACTTTGGCCACCTCAAGCGAAGAGTTGACTCATTGGAAAAGACTCTGATGCTGGGAGGGATTGCGGGCAGGAGGAAAAGGGGATGACAGAGGATGAGATGGCTGGGTGGCATCACTGACTCGATGGACATGAGTCTGAATGAACTCTGGGAGTTGGTGATGGACAGGGAGGCCTGGCGTGCTGCAATTCATGGGGTCGCAAAGAGTCAGACACGACTGAGTGACTGAACTGAACTGATGAGAATTTAAAGAGATAATTTGAAAGTCAAGATGCAAAAGATGTTATTTTATTTTGTATTTATTTTTGGCTGCACTGGGTATCTTGCTATATGAGGGTTTTCTCAAGTTGTGGCAAGTGGAGGCTACTCTTTGTTGAGGTGCATGGGCTTCTCATTGTGGAGGCTTCTCCTATTGCAGAACACAGGCTCCAGGCACATGAGCTCAGTAGTTGTGGCAAAAGGGCTTGGCTGCCCCGTGGTATGTGGGATCATTCCAGACCAGGGATCAAGCCCATGTCCTCTGCATTGGTAGCTGGATTCTTTACCACTGGACCAGCAGAGAAGTCAGATGCTATTTTAAAATTACGGAAGTTCTATACAAGTATAAACTATTAGTAGTAGCAATAGTATTGATAGTACCATTGTTTTAGGTACTGTATTAATAGAAGTTGTGAGATGCAGACAAAAGAAGCTGTTCTGAACCATTCAAGTAGAAAAGAAATTTAATAGAGGGGTTCAGACAGCTTACAGACTTCTGAAGAATCAGACTTAAAGGCTATATAACTAGGAGTGGGACAAAATGACTCTAGAGGACACTAGGCCTGCATGCTGGGCACAGGCTCTGTATCTTGTCTTTCCAACATCAGGTACTGGAAGCTAGGCCACATGCTGCTGCTGCTTCTGAAACTGAGCATCTACCTGCAATCAAATTCATCATCAGACTTGAATCCCCCTTGCACTACCTTCTTCACACCACTCTCTACCAGTCAGAGATCTCATATTTTAAGGTGTGCCTGGTAGAATCAAGGTCACACATCTGTACCTTAGCTGCAAGGGAGCCTGGAAAAACATGTTTATGGCCTTCATCTTAGGAAGCAGGATTCATAATGTAAGAAATCCACTATAGGAAAGGGGCTCAGGACATCCCAAAGGCACATAAATATCTACTATATGCATAGCATTGTTTTAAATCTTAAAAAACATGAAAACATTTAATGTCAGTGTGTAGATGCAACCTACAGAACTATAGTCATAGCAGAACATAGACATCCTTCAGCTACAAGTCTTCTTACGTTTAGCTTTCTCCATCTTTATAGAAACTCTGAAGCCAAATTTTTGCCTTATTGTGTTTCTTAAAATCATTTTTTGCTCAAATGAATATCTCTAGAGTTTATAAATATATCAATCAACTTGAGTGTTTTTCAGAAACTCAAACTCAGCAGCCAGCGATCTGGTAGAAGTTACTCACTCAACTATATCCAAGATAGAGACTCATCTTGCAGACCAAATGTCAGAGACTTTTTTTTTTCCAGGAGTCTCCCAGAACATCACTATATGGAAATCCTGCAGAGATGTTTTGGAGTTTGAACAATATTTGACTTATAGTTCCATGACAAGTAGAATTTATTCCTGTTTTTCCAAACTGTGTTCTTGTAAATCTTATTTTTCTAATTTTTAAATTTTTATTGGAGTAGAGTTGTTTTACAATGTGTGTCAGTTTCTGTTGTAGAGCCAAGTGAATCAGCTATATGTATACATATATCCCCTCTGCTTTAGATTTCCTTCCATTTATACTACCACAGAGCCTTGAGTAGAGCTCTATGTGCTATACAGTTGGTTCTCATTAGTTATCTATTTATACATAGTAGTTTACATATGTCAGTACCAGTCTCCCAGTTCATCTCACCCCTCCTTACCCTCCTTAGTAGCCATAAGTTTGTCTTCTTCATAAATCTTTAAATTTTCCACTCACAACAGACACATGAAAATTAGAATGGGAATTTTGGACATCTATTATCTCTTCTGTAGTGACATGTGATACCTTTAGCTGTTGAGGAGTTTTCTTGCAGAGCTGACAATGACGACTAGGTTTAAGAGGGCAGTAATTTAACTTTTGTTGTCCATACCCCTGAAATACTGAGAGAAGATAGGAAGAGAAAAAATCGAAAATATTTGTGTAGAATGTCTTAGGTGAATTTTTCTTGATCCGGGTGATAGCGTGAGTGTTATAACTCAAATTTGTCTCAGCTATTACTTTCTGATCAAATTTTTGTATGCATAACAAAAATGTAGATACTACATAAACATGTCAGGGTTTTGCATCTGAGTGTGTATGTATGTGTGTGAGGGCACATGTGTGTGAGCAAAAGGGAGAGGTAAATGGGAGTTTGCTTAGGCTGAGCTTCAAGGCATGTCTGTGCCCTGCCAGGAAGAGTGCAATGTATAAAATTTGAATGTCAAATCTGTTAACTTATTTTTACTCCCATTTGTTATCATTAATCCCATTTTGGCATTATTAATACCAAAACAGTCTCTTGGAGGAAACATTTAAAGAAAAGCTGGCTTATATCTAAAAATTACTTAATACTTTTATATGATAAATATAAAAAGTGAAAATACTAATAATATATTTCTTTTTAAATAATATGATCTTTAGTAGAGTTTATATAACACTTCTACTTTTCCTGTGTTTCATAATCATTTAATTTTATAACTGACTAAATGCAAAAACCCTGCCATCCAGTTTGCTCTGTTAGCCAGCATTTCCAGCCTAGCCTTGTGGCAGATGTTGCAGGAGAGGTTACTGAACCAAAAATACGGTTTGGGGGGTTTAGGCAGAAAAAGGTAAAAAGCACAATGGGATAAAATTTTCACTTTAAGATTGATCATCAGTAAATCAAGAAAAAGATGAATAGTGCTGAATGTAAGAATAAGAGTGACAGAAGAAGTATGTTAAGACTGCAGAAATCCCAACACAGAGGTGAGAACTAGGAACTAGGGCTAAAGGAGACGAGGAAGATATGAAGGAGGATGGAATGCAAAAATAGCAATAACAGTTTAAGTTACGTTTATTAAGCACTTACTATTGTAAATACCATGTTGAAAAGTGAAAGTGTTAGTCAGTCAGTTGTGTCCGACTCTTTGCGACCCCGTGGACTGTAGCTTGCCAGGGTCCTCTGTCCATGGGATCCTCCAAGTAAGAATACTGAAGTGGGCAGAAGATCTTCCTGATCCAAGGATCAAATTCAGGTCATCTGCATTACAAGCAGATTCTTCACAGTCTGAGCTATCAGGGGAGTCCTATTAAATACTACGGATGCTTTAATTTACTCTCAACAACAATGAAAGGATGGTATTACTCCTAGAATGACCATTATTCCTAGGAAGATGATATTACTCCCAGAGGAAGAAATTGGGAGGAAGGCAGAAGCACAGGTAACTCTCTCGTAAGAAGTATCACGAAGAACAACAGCATCAAGAGTTATATTCAGGGCTTTTCAATTATGCTCAAGACCTTTCTGTGCTTGGCTTCTTTTGACTCAATCGCTTTGAAAATTGATTCCTCACTAAGTGTGTTTAATAATTTTGTATTAGCTTGAATATGCACTTAGCAATACTTATGTATAAGTCAAATTTTAATATTATAGCTCTAAAAGAAGACTAAAAGAATATCAGCAAGCAGGAGGTACAGCACCAGCTTATAGTCCATCAATCTTCTTTTTACTTATGATGGTTTTCACATGCAGATGCAATGCCTTGATCAATAACCACAAAAGTTGATTAACTGTTGTTTACTAAATCAAATCCTGCTTTAAGTTAATGTTTAAAACCAAAGCAGGAATTATGTGAATTGGGTTATATAAAAACTGGTATACATCAGGACATTTCCAGGAAGAGCTTTCCTGGGCCAAAAGGATGTTTTCCCCCTCAGCCAGAAAGCATGACGCATGAGGGCCTCCCTGGTAGCTCAGACGATAAACAATCTATGTGCAATGCAGGAGACCCAGGTTCAATCCCTGGGTGGGGAAGATGCCCTGGAGAAGAAAATGGCAACACACTCCAGTATTCTTGCCTGGGAAACCCCACAGACAGAGGAGCCTGGTGGGCTATAGTCCATGGGATTGAAAAGGGTTAGACATGACTTATAATGATTAAGTGATGACAATGTATGAACAACTGAATCAATTTTAATATTGTAACCTGTTAAAAAAATGGATACCAGTTCATTGGAGGGGCCCAATGTACACCCTGAACATAAAGTGTTTTAACTGTCAAGAATATATACCTGTGACTTAAAGATGGCTAAGTTGACTAATCCCACATGCTTCTCTTTCCTTCCAAAATCTAATTGAAATAAAAATAAATAGACATTAGGTAAAAACAAGAACATATTATTTTGATAGGCAAAAAATTTTTTATGAAATTGCTGGAAATTGGAATCAATAAGAGAGTGAGTGTTTAAAATACATGCATATGCACACACACACAAACATACACACACGCAAAACCCGAAAAAGGTAGAAAGGACTACTACAAAAGTGAAAGCCATGTATTCCAAGAATCTCATGCAAAACCCCAGAGAAGTTCCCCAGTATTCCATAGGAAGTCATCCAACAGCAGGGGCTGTCCAAAGACAAATTAATCAAGGTAATTAATTCAAAGACTACAGAAATGCTGACTGGTGTGCCCTGCTGCCCCTCATTATTCCCCATAAAGCCATATACCTGAGTAATTCTCCCCTATGCCCCAAATAGAAGGCCCTTTTTCAAGAAGTTGTTGGCTCTGTGGTGAGATGGGAGAACAGAGCAGAGCCCAAGGTAACTCTAGACGTCTGCCATGGAGAAAAATAAAAAGCAGTATCTCTTTCCAAAACTGAAATAAATAAACATGAAATAAGTCCATTGACAGAACAAAATCCAACTAATGGAATCTTAAGTAGCTGTCCTTCCAAGATTCAATTGAACTAACCTGAGACCAGAACTCAGCCTTTGTTACATTCCTGAAATGAATGCTATCTCACAAAGAATTAGTGAGAAACATCAGCTTTTATCAATTATTTTATGGGGAGGTTGAGAAAACATACATTACCTATCACATAGGAATAATTTATTAAGTATCACACATTATAATCACATACATTCAACTGTTCTTTCTAAAGACATCTACCGTTCATTTCCTTTCTCTCTTTTCTGACTGCAAGAATATAAAATTTTCTCTTCCTCTTCATTATGTCTGTGCCCTCCAGGGTCCTTGCTGATTCCAACACATACTTCCTACTTTCTGCTGAAGTAATTGTTCTAGTGAAATATGTTTGAGTTCAAGCACCAACCACACAAAGTTTTTCCAAGTTTGCATAACCCTATAATTGGTTATTCTCTACCTACAAATCCTTTTCTAATACTTTTTGTCCTACATATTATTTAATTGAATCATTTCCCTTAGGATCACTACTAACTGTCACTCTTATATAAGTCTTCCCATTATTGATTTAGTTTCCCATAAAATGAGTCCACATTTGCCTTTCCAACATCTGTCTCTTCCCATTACTACATAGGCTATTTTTTTTTCAAATGTTCCATACATTCTTTATCCTATAAGACTCTTGTACAAAATGAAATGTAATTCAAATTAGGTCCCCATATGGAAAGAATAAAGTGAATCTTTGGGAATCTGTATGATTAAATCTGTAAATCTTCTCTATGGTCCAGTTGACATGTACCATCATAAGATGCCTTCCATCTCACCTATCATGCAATTGTACATTAAGAAAAAAAGCATTTGAAAGATTTTCCAGAATTTCAAGAAAGTTGCCTATATGACAGCCAATGTAACAAATAAGTCAATAATAACAATATAGCTTAATTAGAACTTTTCAGAATGGCAACTAGAAAAGTTAATTTCCTTGAGAGGTCAAATGGCATATTCAATGGCTTGAAATTTCCAAACCAGCCTCTGTAATTCCTCTATGCTGATAGAAGCATGAAACCTAATTTATTTGTCTTGGCTAATTGAATTCTACCTAGAGTGCCACCACTGCTCCTTTTCTGTAAGTTAGAGATGTTAATCACATGAGAATATTCAGTGTTATCATGCTAGGAAAGTTGATTACCACAGCCATGTTTTTAAAGGATTGGCCCAAAGTACTTTCTAACTGTTTTGCTGGAATGTCAATGAATCCTGTATATTCAAACACAGAACAGTTACCTAATCACCTTCTATCCCCTTGTTTGTATCTGATAGCTCTAGTTTTCATATATTATATATCATTTTGAGAAACATGTGAAGTCTAAAACATCAGAACTCTACATTTTTTTAAAAAGTACAGAAAAACCATGAGCAACAGGAAAATAAATTTTAATTGAGAATGAGATTAAGGCATAAAAGTAGAACAAAGGGCCATAAAGTAGAATGGCCATAAAGATACATGGATGGCTTATAAATTTAATCTGTTTTCTATTTTTAAATAAAAAGGAGGCCCTGGAAGTGTTTCAAATAGACACTATGTTTCCTACTCAAGATCTCTTCCTTTCTCTTTATTTAAAAAAAAATCAAACACATTTTTATTATGGTAGTTATGTAGATTGGGGGTAAATTATAGTTAATCTAAGCCAGCCATGGTCATCTCATCTCCTCTGCAATAGTTGTTCTGCTAGTATTTGCTGTAGCTGGGCACCTAACCTGGTTCTGGCCAACGAAATTGTAGATCACTGGGGTTCTCTGGAGATGTTCCTTTGCATTTAGCTAGATTATTCTGAGAAAATTTGGCGTATGTTATTCTTTAGGATGTTACTGTTATAAGGATTTGACTTCCAGTGCTACTACAAACACCTAACAACAATGACATAGGCTAGCCTGATAACAAGCTTGACACTGAAAGTGCATAGCTGAAAAAAAGGAAGTTGTAATTGCTGTGCTAAGCTGCTAAATAATCACTCTTAAACCAAACTGTCTCCTGACATCTTGTTAACTGAGGTTATACATTTATTGATGCTTTAATTTGGAAGAAGCAAATTTTCACTAGCAATTAAAAGAAATTTTTCTAAAAAACATTTTCATGTGCAGTGAACATTGGGATGGACAATATTTCCAACAGCATTCCTGTCTGTATCAAATATAAAGGTAGATTTGATAGTATTTTTATGAGAATATAGCATCAAAAAGAAATTTCATGAGAGTAAACCATCAGATCTATGCAATCTAGACTATGCTATCGTTTTCTCCTAGCCTGATTTTATTTCATAATAAATTCTAACTTATCTAGAGGTCTTCCAAAAAACACATCAGAGGTTAAAATATAGTATTAATACTAGATATTCTGTCAAAGTAGAGGACAGAGGAAGAGTGATAGGGAAGGGAAGAAGGAGAAAGAAAATGCAAAATGGTCAAATACACATAGAAAATTCTAGGAAAACAATGTTAAACACTTTCTCAAAGATTCTTGATGTGCTAATGGGTGTTAAGAATGTTTAAGTGATGCATGTAGCATTTCCGATGTTATTCTGACCCTAGACCTCAGAGCATATAGAGGGAATATTTTCCTGTATTCTTATCATACATAATATAAAGAAAATCACATTCTATACAGTCTTTATATATTCTTCCATGTAGATGAAACAATAGAAAACTGAGCAATGAATATGCTAAAAATTGCCAAAAATCACTCAAGCATCACCCTCCTATGCTAGGTTTTGACAAGTGCACAACCAGCTGTGGGCTTCACTGGTGGCTCAGGGGTAAAGAATCCGTTTGCAATGCAAGAGACTCGGAGACCCGGGTTCAGTCCCTGGGAGGGGACGATTCCTTGGAGGAAGAAATGGCAACCCACTCCAATAATCTTGCCCAGAAAACTCCATGGGCAAAGGAGCCTGGCAGGCTACAGTCCATAGGTCACAAAAGAGTCACACCTGACTGAGGGACTGGACAACAACAGCCAGCTCTACCAGACTCTGGTTTCCCACACACTCCCTCACATGCTGCCCCTTATAGTTCAGACACTATTTATGTGAATAGTACAGATACTATCGATTTTATGGAACAGCTCATGAAGTGGATAACAAAGAAAATCTCAATCATGTTAGAAAGGAGGAAAAAGGAATTATGAACTTTTTTCGACACTCCAGACAAATATGAAAATGAGACAACCCAGCCCAGAGGTCTAGGCAGCCGAGAAGCCCAGCAGAGCTGCGGGCCATCTGAGCTGCCTTCACCTGCAGCCTGGACCACAAAGCAAGCCAGTGCGCGCGTGCGCAGTGGCCGCCGCGGTGGCCAAGAGCGCATGCGCCATGGGCGAGCTGGGGAGCTCGGCGCCAGGAGAGGCCCGGCCACAGCGACAAGGGACACCGCAAGCAGCTGCGACTGCGGCTGGCCAAAGCCTTCAAGCGACCAGCCTTAATGAACCTGTCTTCACTGAAAACCGAGACCTCTTCTCTGTAGCTTACAAGAACGTGGGCGTTGCCTGACTGTCTTCCTGGAGGATCATCGACCAGAAAACCGTGGCAGAATAAGAAGAAATTAGAGAAGGTTTAGGTTTACCGAGCGAAGATCAACAAGGCGCTGGAAACGGTGTGCAACGCCATGCTGCCTCTTCTGGACAAGTTCCTCATGAGGAACCGCAGTGATTTCCAGCGTGAGAGTAAAGTCTTCTCCCTGGAGATGAAAGGCGATTCCTATTGCTACCTGGCAGGGGGCGGTTCCGGTGAGATTAAAAACGATGTTGTCCCAAACTCTGCACTCTGCGGAAAGGAAGCATCCGCAATAAGCCAAGAGCACTTGCAGCCCACGCACCCCATCCGGCTAGGCCAGGCCTCAGCTTCGCAATGTTCTATGCCGAGATCCAGAAAGATCGCAGGCAAGCCTCTCTTTTAGCCTTTCACGATGCCGTAACCCAGCTGGACTCACTGAACGAGGATTCCTATAAGGACTACCTGCTCGTCGTGCGGCTGCTGCGAGAGAACCTCACCCTCTGGAGGGGCAACCAACAAGACGAGGAAGCTGGAGAAAACAACGCAGGCGCCTCGGTCCTGACCCCAACCCTGTCACCGCCGGTCCTGCCTCATCACAATCACTGAATATCTAGTGCTAAATTTGTCTGTGTGGCAGCACAGCTACTCAGACTACTCAGATCTACTCTCCGCTCTCCCGGGAAGCAGTTCTGGACAAATTCACTGGTATTGCTTTGAGCCCGTGGAAGCTTCCTTTTCCATTTGTGCAGACAGGTGCGTTCCCAAGGAGGCCTTTTCTGTACTGTGCTTGCTGATCTAAGTGAAATGGAGGTGAAAGCAATGCGAAAGTTAGAAAGGAGAATTAGCGGACACAGGCTATTTAACAGTCAGCTATTTAAATGATTCATTTAAAACAAGCTGATAATGTTTGTTAAAACAATATGTCCGTGCATGCAAAAATGAATTCACCGCTCTTGCCTGTTTTTTTTTTTTTTTTTTTTTGACTGTATGTGCATTCCACACTTTATTTTATTTATTTATTTTACTTTACAATACTCTATTGGCTTTGCCATACATCGACATGAATCCATCACAGGTGTACACGAGCTCCCAATCCTGAATCCCCCTCCCACCTCCCACCCCACAACATCTCTCTGGATCATCCCCGTGCACCAGCCCCAAGCATCCTTCATCCTGTTTCTTAAACTGATGGAAAACTGTTCAGGGAAGCTGAGACGGAGAGATCCTTTCTCCTTTCCATTCGTTTAATAATAAGCTGCCTCACATGACGATTAAGTTGCACCTTGTTTTCCCTCTTTAAATAATGAGGTGCACAAACCTTTTCAATGCAATACATCTAAAGTTTTGATACCTGTAACTTTTGGAAGTGGGGGGAGGTTACTATTATTTAACAGTCATGGATTTGTATTTTGTAACTCTGGCTGTCGTCCTTATGTCTCAGCCCATGTCAATCGAAATGGATGATTATAAAATACTAGACTTTTAAATTATATCTTTAGGAGTTCAATGGGTAAATAAATGCTGTTTAGGGGATATTTTAAAAAATAAGAAAAAAATGAGAAAACCTTTAGTTCTGTTAAGTTGCTCAGTCATGTCCAACTCTCTGCAACCCTGTGGACTACAGCACAGCCAGGATTCCCTGTCCATCACAAACTTCCAGAACTTACTCAAACTCATATCCATGGAGTCAGTGATGCCATCCAACCATCTCATTCTCTGTCATCCCCTTCACCTCCCACCTTCAATCTTTCCCAGCATCAGGGTCTTTTCAAATGAGTCAGTTCTTCTCATCAGGTGGCCAAAGTATTGGAGTTTCAGCTTCAGCATCAGTCTTTCCAGTGAGTATTCAGGAATGAGATAACCTTAGATGATTCAGTCTAGAATATTAAGTGATTCCTTTTGTATCTCATGGGGCTTCCCTGGTGGCTCAGAGGTTAAAGCATCTGCCTGGAATGCAGGAAACCTGGGTTCAATCCCTGGGTTGGGAAGATCCCCTGGAGAAGGAAATGGCAACCCACTCCAGTACTCTTGCCTGGAGAATCCCATGGAGGGAGGAGGCTGGTAGGCTACAGTCCATGGGGTCGCAAAGAGTCGGACACAACTGAGCGACTTCGCTTTCACTTTCACTTTGTATCTCATGATCTCACACTCACTGTCTCACATCCCCTGATACAAGTTTATTAAAAAGTATATATTGTTGAAATGAGACTACAGTTGACCCTTAATATGGGATTGAACTGTGAGGGTCTACTTATATACAGATTTAGTTTAGTAAATACATGCTATAGTACTACATGATCTTGATTGGTTGAGTCCGCCGATCAGAACCCCCAGATGAAGAGGGCAGACTGAACTTACATGTGGGTTTAGGACTGTTCAGGGGTCAGTGCCCCAAACACTTCCCCACCCTGAGTTACTCCAGGGTCAACTGTGGTTAGTTAAAGCCTAGGCACTCTGAAAATATTGCAAATAATGTGGTTCATTGGGAGCTGCAATCCCTTGTTTACGTTCTTGGAAGTCTCTTTTGAATTCATCCAAGAAAAAAAATAATCAATTGTTTTCTCCCCACAGCTCCCCTTCTAATCCTAACCAAGCTGCCTAGGTCAGGATTGTTCCATTCAGGTAAGCCTTAATGGAGCAGATACTTACTTAGTGCCAGATGTCATGACCAATGCCGGCAGCGCAAAACTGGTCAAGACATGATCCCTGACTTCAAGAAGCTCAGTCAGGTAAATCTTAACATTTGTCTGCCAGAAATTGATGAGCACTTAACTGTCTACAATCATAATGTAGAAAATACACATCATTCAGTTCAGTTCAGTTCAGTCGCTCAGTCATGTCCGACTCTTTGCGACCCCATGAATTGCAGCACACCAGGCCTCCCTGTCCATCAACAACTCCCGGAGTTCACTCAGACTCATGTCCATCGAATCAGTGATGCCATCCAGCCATCTCATCCTCTGTCATCCCCTTCTCCATCTGTCCCCAATCCCTCCCAGCATCAGAGTCTTTTTCCAATGAGTCAACTCTTTGCATGAGGTGGCCAAAGTACTGGAATTTCAGCTTCAGCATCATTCCCTTCAAAGAAATCCCAGGGCTGATCTCCTTCAGAATGTACCAGTTGGATCTCCTTGCAGTCCAAGGGACTCTCAAGAGTCTTCTCCAACACCACAGTTCAGAAGCATCAATTCTTCGGCACTCAGCTTTGTTCACAGTCCAACTCTGACATCCATACATGACCACTGGAAAAACCATAGCATTGACTAGATGGACCTTTGTTGGCAAAGTAATGTCTCTGATTTTGAATATGCTATCTAGGTTGGTCATAACTTTTCTTCCAAGGAGTAAGTGTCTTTCAATTTCATGGCTGCAGTCACCATTTCAAATCTGCAGTGATTTTGGAGCCTAAAAAAATAAAGTCTGACACTGTTTCCACTCTTTCCAATAGCAAATGCACTAAAGAGGAGTTAATTCTTTTTTATTGATGTGAGATTATTTCCTTTTTGAGTAATGAGGCTAATACTTAGAAATTGCATCTAGTGATCACTAAGACAACTGGCCAGTTTAATCATTTTGTTTTAGGAAGCAGGACCCTTCCAGGGCCTGAGAGTGAGCTCTTGTCTAATGCTTGGGAATGAATTATCTGAGGAGACACAACATACTGACAAAGCAAGAGTCTTTGTTGGAAAGGGGTACCTTGGTGAAGAGTAGCAGGGTAAGGGAACCCAGGAGAACTGCTGTGCCACGTGGCTCAATCTTGGGTTTTATAGTGATGGGATTGGTTTCCAGGTTATCTGTAGCCAATCATTCTGACTCAGGATCCTTCTTGGTGGCATGCACATCACTCAGGCAGGATAAGATTCCAGCAAGGAGGATCCTGGAAGGTTGATAGACCATATTAACTGGCATCTCCTCTCTCCTTTTGAACTTTCCCAAATTCTTTCAGTTGGTAGTAGCTTGTTCATTCCACATTTCTTACCAAGACCTCCTATTGTAAGAAAGTAAAAAGAATGAACACAAAAGTGAAAGAGAGGTGTCAGGCTCAAGAAATTTATAAAACAGTGGGAGAAATTGACATGCGAATAGTTAATTTTAATAGAAGACTGCACTGAAGGGAAGATGGAACAAAATGGAAAGGAAACTGAATGGAAAATAGGGTAGGTGAGGGGCAATCAGGACGTTTTTATAGAGTAAGTAGCTTTTTGACTAGGCTTTGAAGGAAGAGTATGATTTTTATTACAGGTTAAATAGGAGAAGTTCATCCATCACCACAGACATTCTCTCCACTTTAAGCTTTAATCTTCCATTCTTCTAAAACTCTGCTTTGCCATCATTCTTGGCAGATATCATTCTTGTTGCACTGACTGGGTCTTGAATTTATGACACTTAAGTGCTTATAAGTTTATTGGGAGGAAAGTTGCTTTCAATACCAAATTTTCTAGGTCATGATGGGATTTGGGGAAAATCCACCTGTCATGGGGGTTATTTGACTCTGAATTTATATCAGTTCAAAGATGCTTAGATCACAAACTCATTCTACACAGCTTGAAAAATAGAATCCATATATCAGATGTTATAGCTGAAAGGTACACAGCCAGCATGTAACCCAAACATCTTGATGGGAAAACAGAAACCAAAAGCTGTTAAGGGAATTGCTGAAGGTCACATTGGAATTTCTGTACAAGAAATGGTGCAAGAAATTGGGACACAGGTGACCTCATTGTTTTCTCTCAATCACATCTATCTTCTGTGATTTGCTTGGATTCATCCTGTTTGAAATATCCCAATTGCCAAGCTCACGGGCTCCATGGGAAGAGATTTGTTTGGGTTCTTTACTGACACTCTATATCTAGGAATTATTGGTGATGTGATAAAACAGGAGATCCTGTCTTTCACTGAAAACTTTCCATACAAATAAAAAAATGCTTTTAGCTCTACTCTTGTCTTTTTTCAACCACAATTTATATATATTTTCCTGTCAAAAGGAATGTGCTTTATGCACAAATTAGCATCTGTCTTGCTCATGCTGAATCTGTATAATCAGTGTAATAACAAGAGAAATGGCTCATAATTTTTGCCTTATGTTTTTTTCAATTTGATAAATTAAAAAGCAGTGCCAAATTGCGGTTGCGAAGATGCAGCTGAGAAGTATGTTTAACTGCTGCAGCCTCATACAGTCTTTATGGAAAGAAAAGCCACATCTGTTTCTTCCGTAAGCTTGAGGGATGATGACACTCATGAGAGAAACACCAATTCAGGAATCTCTGTGATTTTATTAACCAAACCAAAAAGAAAAAACCCGTGTCCTTGAAAAGAAGTGACCTTGTGAAAAGAAATAAAGAAGTGATTTTTAGTTTCTCTAGGCTTTGTTGTTTTCTCTGGGGAAAAAAAGAAGGTGAGCCAGATAATCCTAATTTCAAACCATTTAGACCATTTTCTGATAATTAATATGCTTAGATGCTAACAGTATCTCTATCAAGGGTTTTCTGCAGAGAAGTGTTACGTTGCAATATTGTACCATGTTATTCCTATATTTAGTGTTTATAATTCTCATTTAATGTTACTATGTAATAAAAGAACACTTGTGCCCTAACATGTTAACATATAATGCTGATGTGGGGAATATCATTGGCAAATGACATTGTAGCTATGGGTAGACTTACAATCACTTTCAGAAATATTATGTGATCATTTTTATTGCTAAACATGTATCTACAGTTCAGTGACAGATGGTAGATAAACCTCCAGCAGGAAGTAACATAAGAGGCCAGGAAAATACATTGTCAGTAGAGAGCTTTGAAAAAGTAAAAATTAACTAAGTCAGGATGCTAAAGAAATAGCAATATCCCCTATGAATTACATGAACATATCTAATTAATTTTTACACCTTAATGCTCTAATATATGCTGAATTGTTTAAAACTTTACATGCTCAAATGGAACTGCAATTTTTTCTTTGAGTGACCTGTGTGATCCAATTGTGAGAAATAATTTACTGCAATCTTAGGCTGCTTTGGTGGGAGTATAATAATCAGAACAAAGGAGATGAAAAGCACACAAAGTACATCAGGAAAGGCAAAGCTCTTTATATTAGAATGCCAGCTAGTAAAGTTTAAAGAGATAAAATTAGAAATTCTGCACCAGCCAGTGTAATAATTGATGAAGGCAAGAGTCATCAATAGATGCTAAAACTGTAGGTATTAATCTTAGAGAACAAGATGCTCATATAGTCTTAAAGTAATATTACCCCTATATGTTGATTAATTACAAAAGAGAATACTGACCTCTATAAAGGAGAGTCTGGGAACACCATGTTAAGTGATGGTGATCAAATGATAAAAATGCTTACCACCAGAAATGAAACCAGTTGACACCATGCTCCACTTATTGCAGTAGAGTAATATGACATAACTTCTGGAGAAGGAAATGGCAACCCACTCCAGTGTTCTTGCCTGGAGAATCCCAGAGACGGGGGAGCCTGGTGGGCTGCCGTCTATGGGGTCGCACAGAGTCGGGCAATCCACTCCAGCACTCTTGCCTGGAAAATCCCATGGAAGGAGGAGCCTGATAGGCTACAGTCCATGGGGTCGCAAAGAGTCAGACATGACTGAGCAACTTCACTTTCATTATTATTGACACAACTTTACCCAGTATTATTGTGAAAATGTTTAACCTGAATCTAATAATGAAAAAGCAATCAGACCAATTCCAACTGTGGAATATTCTGTAAGACATCAGCCCCAAAGTCTTTTTAAAAAGAAAATAATCAAAGAAAAGTGAGAGAACTTGAAGAATATTAAAGACACACAGCTGCCAAATGTAAACCATGATCCTTGTTTGGATCCTGGGACAGGGAAAAAAGAAGCACCTATAAATAACAATTGGACAGTTAGGTGTATTTGAATGTTGACTACTGTCAGAGCAATGTTACATTTTTGGATGTGTTAATGGTACAGTGATAATGTGAGAAAATGTCTTTGTTCTCATAAAATACATGCTATTTTTTAGGGGCAAATATATTTAGGAGCAATTTTTTTTTAATGTCAGCAACTTAATAGCAAAGCTTCAGGTGAAAATTAGTGTATTTTTATATGGACAAAGAAAAAATAAGTGAGAATATTAAGTATTTGTTAATAAAGGTGAGTAATACAACGTTCCTTTATCTTTTTTATAGATTTATTATATTTTTAACTGGGATGAAAAAAAGAGTGAACCAGGAGTACTGAGTTCAGATCATGATACCACATTTTAAAAGAGATTTCCATGTCCCAGAGAAAGGTGAAAGGATTAAATATCAAGATGATGAGAGTCAAGAAGCAATGTCATAACAAACTGGGAATTGTTTATGTACAGAAGGACAACTATTATTCTGGATCTGAAAATATAGTCATATAGAAGATGGAGTAAATTTTTTTCTGTCTTTCTTTTAAAAGAATGCCTAAGACAACTGATTGAATGTAGCAAGCAAACTAAAACCAAAAAGAGCAAAAACAAACAGCGGTTTTGCTGAAGTGGGTAAGAGGCTGAAAAGACCTCTTCACTTACCTTCAAATCTAAGAGTCCGTAGTCCAAATCAGAAATAGGTTATAGTCTTCTGGAAAAACAGTGACACTCACTGCATAACAGCACCCCCACAGTCTGCTTCAGTGTTTTCAGACCATCAGGTACTCAGTTCAGTTCAGTTCAGCTGCTCAGTCGTGTCCTACTCTTTGCTACCCCATGAACTACAGCACGCCAGGCCTCCCTGTCCCCATCACCAACTCCCACAGTCCACCCAAACCCATATCCATCGAGTCGGTGATGCCATCCACCCATCTCATCCTCTGTCATCCCCTTCTCCTCCTGCCCTCAATCTTTCTCAGCATCAGGGTCTTTTCAAATGAGTCAGTTCTTTGCATCAGGTGGCTAAAATATTGGAGTTTCAGCTTTGACATCAGTCCTTCCAATGAATACCCAGGACTGATCTCCTTTAGGATGGACTAGTTGGATTTCCTTGCAGTCCAAGTGACTCCCAAGAGTCTTCTCCAACACCACAGTTCAAAATAATCAATTCTTTAGCACTCAGCTTTCTTTATAGTCCAACTCTCACATCCATACATGGCCACTGGAAAAGCTATAGCCTTGACTAGAAGGACCTTTGTTGGCAAAGTAATGTCTCTGCTTTTTAATATGCTGTCTAGATTGGTCATAACTTTCCTTCNGGACTGCAAGGAGATCCAATCAGTCCATCCTAAAAGAGATCAGTCCTGAGTGTTCATTGGAAGGACTGATACTGAAGCTGAAACTCCAATATTTTAGTGCAAAGAGCTGACTCATTTGAAAAGACCCCGATGGTGGGAAAGACTGAGAGCAGGAGGAGAAGGGGACGACAGACAATGAGATGGCTGGATGGCATCACCAACTAAATGGACATGAGTTTGGGTAAACTCCGGGAGTTGGTGATCGACAGGGAGGCCTGGCGTGCTGCAATTCATGGTGTTGCAAAGAGTTGGACACGACTGAGCAACTGAACTGGACTGAACTGAGTCTAACAACTGATCCTATTTTCTGAGATTCCCATTAAGGAAGTTGGAGAGTAGAAGATGCACAATTGAATACATGTTCTCTGTGACTCATTTTTTCTGGATTCAGACATGAACTATTGTGTGTTTCTTCCTCAATTTCATGACTAAATTGTTTCCGCATCTCCTTTCTTATAGCATCTGTATTCTGTCAGTCAGAACAGCTCCTGAATCTCTTCATGTTTTAGAAAGTCAGTTTAATTTGCTGGAATCCCTGGTCTTAACTAATGTGCAAAAGATGAAGCTTCTTTTGGTCTTGCCTTCCTGAATTTGTTTTCTAAAATGCTTTCATGTAGTTTGAATCTTTGACTGAGGTTCAGGCAGGGCTTGTAGTTTCTGCCATGCAAAAAGTGTATATATTTTTAAACTTTTTACTTAAATAAATACTTAGAATACAAAATAATTCTAGAAAATATTTTATTTTCCTTTTTTTAACCTGTATGCCATTCTGTGATTTTGTAAAAATTATGTTTATTATTGTTTTACTTATTATTTAGCATTTGAGTTTTCTGGTTAACTTATATTTTTAATGAAGAGGAATTCTTACTCTCATAAATGTCAAAAAGATAGTCACAGATTTTGATCTTTTCTGATTGTTGCAGTTTTCTTAAAAATATTCAGGAGTGTATGAAAAAAGTCAAAAATAATTGTCAGCTTTACCTTTCTATTTGTTTAGCAGTATTTACTGATAGGCTGCTTGTGCCAGGTTTGCTGAGTGATGGAAATATGTCAACTTTGATGGAAATATGTCAACTTTCTTTGTCTCATCCATTAATAATGTATAGTGCATACATGCTAAGTTGCTTCGCTCATGTCAGACTCTTTGCAATCCTGTGGACTGCAGCCCGTTAGGCTTTTCTGTCCATGGGATTCTCCAGGCAATAATACTTGAGTGCCTTCCTCCAGGGGATATTCTGGACCCTGGGATCAAACATGTGTCTCTTTTGTCTCCTGCATTGGAACGCAGGTTCTTTACCACTAACGCCACCAAGGAAGCCCTAATAATGTATGGGAAGGAACTATTTAGGATATGTTTTAATCTGCTCTAAGTCTCTGTGTCAACACTGAGCCATGATTTTAATGATAAAGAATACCCAGTCTCTAGAAAAGATTTGTTAGAAAATAAAAATGTATCCTATCATTCTAAAAAATTACTGAACTCTTCTTACTCTATTTTTGTGTTCCATGTAATTTGAAAAATCAACATTTAATAGCTCCATGGGAAAGGGACCTATTGATGTTCTGAGAGCTGGGCTGCTTTTGGGTTGTGCTTTTCTAATTGCTTTTCATTGATTATGGCATACTTGCCATAGTTGAAATTGTTAGATAAGCACTTTTCTATCAATAACAAACAGAAGATTTTTATTTTTTCCTTTTGATCCAATGAGGCAAAACCATGTGTAATCAAAAGTGTGTGTTTATGGTACACAGATGAAAAATGTGGATCTATGTATTTTTATCTGTATAGTGTAGGCAATTATTGGATTATTAATTGAAATAAGGAAGAACAATGAAATGAAATTTCAGAATGAAATTGAGAAATAGAGAAATGAAATTTAACAATACAGTTAGAGTCTGGGAAGCTCAAATTGATATCCCTATTGGCTAGTGCTTGTCATCCCAGGATCATATTGCTTTGGTTCAAATTTTGACTTGACTCCTTACTTGCAATGTGATACAAGTGAACTTGATTAAGTAATTTGTGTGCTTCAGTTTCATTATATGTAAAATTTGAATATCAGTAGCATCTACCAAGTACTGTTGTTGTGGCACTTTAACATCTTATAACTTCACCTCTTTTTCTATTAATCCCTCTAGTCCTTGGGGAGTGGTGGCTGCTTCTTGCTGTTATTTAATCTGGGTTAACTCAGTACTAACTTAGGAAGAAAGCCTTCCATATCAAGAAGCTTTGACAAAGAAAAGGTCAACTGTTAGAAGGCTTTCTAAACTTTCTTTTGGGGATCCTATATTTTCTTTGGGATTCTATGCAGCCTATGATGAAACTATGATGATAAGAATTCTTCAAAATGGAAGAGCAGGTGTTCTCATGTACCTCAAGACTCCCCTCTAACTGCTAAACTCTAACCTATTCAAAGACTGTGCATGTGTGCACATACTAGGAAGACTGTCATAACTTGAGGAATACTGGATCCTAAATGAAGGTCCCATTTGAACATACACCAGCCACTACTACTTGTGATTTCCTTACACATTGTATAGGTAGAAGACACCATTTTCATAAATCATTTATAGTTGAATTACTAAGTTCTTTTAGTTGTGAAGTGAATTATGCTGTAAACAAGTAGTGGAAAGTTAAGTTTTATGTTCTTAAACACACATTTATAGATCATGAATTATATAATAGCACAATAACTGTCATTAGTAGTTAATAAAGATACTTGATTTACTTAGATTGTATAAAGGAGACTGTAAAACAATTCCTCCTCTCTGAAACAATCAATGTCTGGCTACTAATTTTTTGTAGTATATAAGGAATAATTTCCTTAGCAACCACCATAAATCAGATTACCTATCTCTGCTTTCTTCATATAGATTAATGTTGTCTACTAGAGCTCAAATGTCCTTAAAACTGTAATTCTTTAGGACTTACCTGGTGGTTCAGTGGCTAAAGTGGTCAATACAGAGGGCATGGGTTTGACCCTCGTCTGGGTAGATCCTGCATGTCATGGGGCAACTAAGTCTGTGTGCCACAGTTAAAACCCTAACTCTTTCAATATTCAGACAGTACTTAAAGTAAAATAAGTTACAGAGATGTGGATAACCGTAATACCTTATATATCCTTCAAAACAGTGGATCCTAACACTGACCAGGAGACTTTTTCTAAAGTATAGATTTCCAAGTATCATACTATGGATATGTCAGTGGGTATATGACAGATCAAACCTGGAAATCTGAAGGTTTTTTTTCATACCCAGTGAGCTTTGGAAACATTTGCTTTATAAGGCACTGTAGCATAATCAAGCATTGAAATAAAACATACTTAGGTTCAACATAAGTTTTTCTATGTCTTACTTGTGTAATGTTGGGCAAAATATCAAACCTTTCTATGTCTCTATGGCTCAATCTCCTTATCCTTCATATAGAGGCAAAACATACCTATCTTTATGACACATAGTAAGGGCTATGAAAAACAAAGCATGTTAAGCAGCCAGCAAAAATAATAAATAATTGGCTCAGTAAATAAGAGGACTTCTTGCTCTGAGTTGTTTTCCTCTCAGTAATGATTTCCTCTACCATAAGAATGAAATTAATTCACTGAATATTTATATCTCTAGAGATTTCACATGAGAATTTCTGTGAAGATACAACTTCAAATAATTTATAGGAAAAATAGTAGTGCATTTATTTGAGGCAAATGGATGAAGAAACATTAAGTGACTCTAAACAAAGATATACAATGAAACAGGAAGACTGGGATTAAACTCAAGAGTCCATCCTTGCCTCTATAATGATTTTACAAAGTACCATCTTGAAGTTTGCTTTTTGCCCCAAGTTTAAGTAATACATATTTCTGGTACTGAGGAAAGAATCTGAGAAGTACAATAGTGCAGTGTGGCCTTGACCAATGTCCATTCTGTGAGATAGAGTAATGTAGTATTTAAACACAAATGGATAATTAGTTCATTGGTTCTATAAGTTCAGTTCAGTTCAGTCACTTATTCATGTCCAACTCTTTGTGACCCCATATACTGTAGCATCCCAGGCTTGTCTGTCCATCACCAACCCCAGAGCTTGCTCAAACTCATGTCCATTGAGTTGGTAATGCCATCTGATTCTAAAGGAAGCTGAAAGTTAGAGATAGAGAATATTGTCAAAGTGAACTTGTTGAGACAAAGAATATGATAAAATGAATAGAAAACAGTTATTCCTCACAATAATGCCGGTCTCCTGACACACTGAATGCAAAAATAATCTCAAATACAGTGACAACATCCACCTGAGGATGTACTTGGGCTGTCTCTGATGGAAGCCAGTGGATCTCATCACTGGGTGGATGCTCAGAATGCATCCTTTTTTGATTGTTTTGTCTTTTACAAAACTCTTTATTATATGCCTCTTATAAAACTGTATGGACTCCTCACTGTGCCATTTCCCATTCATGCATGATAGGCTTCTTATGATCCTTTGAACTTTCCATTTTTCTTATTTTTGCACATTGCAGTTCACTGTCTTTGAACAAACTTATTTTCATTTCTATCTGCTAAATTCATGTTTTTGTTTTAAAACATTGTTTAAATATCTTCATTTCTCCAAAGCCCTCCTTGATACCTTCAAGCTCATTTTTTTGCACATTCTCTAGACTCTCTTAGTATTTAGTATATTACTTAATAGGGATATATTATTCTAAATATCAATTATTTTCTTGCATATTTATTTTCTTTATTATCTTGTGTGTTCCTTGAAGTAGGTTAAATGTCTTGTTTATTTTTATTTAAATTTTATTTTTAATTGGAGGATAATTACTTTACCATATTGTGATGGCTTCTGCCATACATCAACATAAATCAGCCATCAGTTCAGTTCAGTTAAGTCGCTCAGCCGTGTCCGACTCTTTGCGACCCCATGAACCTCAGCACACCAGGTCTCCCTGTCCCTCACTGACTCCCACAGTCCACCAAAACCCATGTCCATTGAGTAGGTGATGCCATCCAACCATCTCCTCCTCTGTCGTCCCCTTCTCCTCTTGCCTTCAATCTTTCCCAGCATCAGGATCTTTTCCAGTGAGTCAGCTCTTCGCATCAGGTAGCCAAAGTATTGGAGTTTCAGCTTCAACATCAGTGCTTCCAATGAACATTCAGGACTGATCTCCTTTAGGATGGACTGGTTGGATCTCCTTGTAGTCCAAAGAGCTCCCAAGAGTCTTCTCCAAACACCACAGTTCAAAAGCATTATTTTTCAGCACTCAGCTTTCTTTATGGTCCAACTCTCACATCCATACATGACCACTGAGAAAACCATAGCCTTGACTAGACGGACCTTTGTTGACAAAGTAATGTCTCTGCTTTTTATTTTATTTATTTTTTTAACTTTGCCAAGGTTATGTGACTTGTAAGTACCAGAGATAGACTAGGACTGCAGCTGTCTCTCATAACACACACCCAGATCAACAATATTTTTTTCCAGTTCTATTTATTTATTTTACTTTACAATATTGTATTGGTTTTGCCATACATTGACATGAATCCACCATGGGTATACATGTGTTCCCCATCCTCAACCCCTCTCCCACCTCTCTCCCCNAGGTGATGCCATCCAACCATCTCCTCCTCTGTCGTCCCCTTCTCCTCTTGCCTTCAATCTTTCCCAGCATCAGGATCTTTTCCAGTGAGTCAGCTCTTCGCATCAGGTAGCCAAAGTATTGGAGTTTCAGCTTCAACATCAGTGCTTCCAATGAACATTCAGGACTGATCTCCTTTAGGATGGACTGGTTGGATCTCCTTGTAGTCCAAAGAGCTCCCAAGAGTCTTCTCCAAACACCACAGTTCAAAAGCATTATTTTTCAGCACTCAGCTTTCTTTATGGTCCAACTCTCACATCCATACATGACCACTGAGAAAACCATAGCCTTGACTAGACGGACCTTTGTTGACAAAGTAATGTCTCTGCTTTTTATTTTATTTATTTTTTTAACTTTGCCAAGGTTATGTGACTTGTAAGTACCAGAGATAGACTAGGACTGCAGCTGTCTCTCATAACACACACCCAGATCAACAATATTTTTTTCCAGTTCTATTTATTTATTTTACTTTACAATATTGTATTGGTTTTGCCATACATTGACATGAATCCACCATGGGTATACATGTGTTCCCCATCCTCAACCCCTCTCCCACCTCTCTCCCCATCCCATCCCTCTGGGTCATCCCAGTGCGCCAGCCCTGAGCACCTTGTATCATGCATTGAACCCGTACTGGCGATTCATTTCACATGTGATAATTTACATGTTTCAGTGCCATTATCCCATATCATCCCACCCTCACCCTCTCCCACAGAGTCCAAAAGACTATTCTCTACATCTGTGTCTCTTTTGCTGTTTTGCATACAGGGTTATTGTTATCATCTTTCTAAATTGCATAAATATGCCTATGTATACTGTATTGGTGTTTTTCTTTCTGGCCTACTTCACTGTATAATAGGCTCCAGTTTTATCCACCTCATTAGAACTGATTCAAATGTATTATTTTTAATGGCTGAGNGGGTTGCTAGACCAGCGTTGCCCTGGTCACTGTTTGCCATCCAGGAATAAACATTATAGTCAGGGGACAAACCCATAATCCAACAGTGAGAGCCCAGTGAAATTAGGACTGTTAGGAGAAAGTGTGAGGGAGGGTCCTCAGCACCCTTGGACGTCAGGGACGTTTCTGGGGCAGGTCATGCCTGGTTCACCCGGAAATGGTGGAAAGGCGTTCAAGGCAGAGGGAACAGGATGTGTGAAGGCTCAGAGGTCAGACGACATGGTGTGGCTGGAGGCAAACTCAGCAAAGGTCCCCTGTGTACCTGCTGTACCATGTGTTGAAGGAAACAGACTGGACAAGCTGGAGCAGAGAGGTGAATACTCACTGTGTGGCATTGACCTCTATTGAGATGCCCACATTGGGACCCCTCTGGATGTCAGCATTGATCCACACAGGCCTTCGAACTTTCCCCTCCTCTGTCAGCTGCCGAAGGAGGTCCAGGGAGGGGCCCACAGCCTTGATGCTCTTGAAGTCTAGTTTGATGCCTGTGGGGAGAGGGCCAAGGGCTTGGGAAGTTGGTCCCTTGTGCTCAAGGAAGAAGGAAACAGGGACAGAGAGAGCAGGTATGCTGTGTGGGTCAGGGGTGGGAGGGAAGACAGGGACGGAATTCTGGGTGGGTGTGAAGGCTTCAAACAGCTGGAGCTCTCCTGGAGAGAAAGACTTGCCCGTGTAGGAGTGATCTTCCATCCCTCATCCCGAAGGGGAAAAAGCAAATGATGGCTAAGGGCTTGGGACTTGGGGCTGGTGCAGGTATTGTCAAGAATCTGATGAAAAGGGACTGTGACTCTTGGACAGGCAGGCTCAGAGGGTCCAAAGCCACACAAGCCTAAAGAGGAGATGAGGCTGAGTAATTAGCAACAGTTAGTTGCTCAGTCGTGTCTGACTCTGCAACCCCATGGACGGTAGCCCAGATTCCTCTGTCCATGGGATTTCCCAGGCAGGAATACTGGAGTGGGTTGCCATTACCTTCTCCAGGGGATCTTCCCCACCCAAGGATTCAACCCAGGTCTCCTGCATTTCAGGCAGATTCTTTACCGGTTAGAGAAGGATGTTGAAAGCCAGGCCAAGGAGATCATAATTTGTCCTGAGGACAATGGGGAGCCATGGAGGGTTAAAGCAGGGAAATGATCCGACAGTTGGCATTTTGGAAAGCTCACCCGGGTAGGTGCTTGGTAGAGTTTGGAGGCCGGAACCCAGTGAGGAAGGAGGTCCAGGAGAAAGATGATGTGAGTGGGACTGGATCGGGGGTAGGGTTCAGGGTTAGAATTGGCGGATGCCAGCAGCTGAGTAGATGCAGGGGATGAGGGATTCTTTTGGTAACCGTCAAAGAGACATGGGAGGGGAAGGTAGGATTGGCTTTGAACATGTTGTATCCAGTTCCATGGATTCAGGGGGCCTGAATGCTCATGTTTGGCCATTTGCGGCTTACCCTGCACATTTACATCCCTTGTTTCACCCATCTTCCCTGAGCCCAGGCGTCTAGATTGGTCTGGGAAACTGAGGCAAAGAGCAACTCTTAATAGGGACTGGACTTGTCTCCTAGTGGAGCAACCCCTACACGTGTGGCCTGAGTACTGGAGGGCTTGGCAGCCGGGGAGGGGCCGAGAGGAGTCCTTACCCTTCTGGGAAGAGGCCAGCACAGCCTCCAGCCACTGCTCTAGGGTGTTGTCGCTGTAGATGGCTGGGGGGTGCGCCATGATGGGGACCCCTGTCTCGTTGACCGTGCCGAGCCCTTCGGTTGTGATGTCTGCCTCCAGGACCATGACATCGCCTGTGAACAGGACAAACTCGATCAGTTCCTTTTTTCAATCTATTTTCCTCAAAGCGTTAGTCATGTATTAATAGAACATTTGGAAAATATAGAAAAGCAGAAAGGGAAATATTAACCCACATTTCCATCTGCTTTTATAAGTTTTACACAGTTGAGACCACTCGGTACTTATATCTTTTCTATGTGTCACTTAAGAAAAAGCTGCAAAAGCCCTGATTGAGGGTGGTCACCCTGGTTCAGGTAGCTACTCCCCCACCTTTCCTGAGGCATTTCAGTAGTCTCTCAACTTTTGCTACTAACGGGTAAGGACGCATATTTTTTTCTGATTTTTCTGATTATTCTCTACCCTGACTGGAGGAACTTAGGGCCACGCAGGGTCGTTTGGTCGTTTGGCTGTCTGTGGTGCTGGGAGCACTTTCTCTGGTTCTGGAGCAGGGGCGCTCTCCATCACCGTGCCCAGGGCCCCACTGCCGCGGCTGCTCTTGCGGAGCGCGGGCTCCAGGAGAACTGCGCTGGCTTCAGTTGTTCCAGCATGCAGCCTCAGTAGTCCCAACTCGCGAGTCCAAAAACTCGCAGGCTCAGTAGCTGTAGCACATGGGCTTAGTTGCTCCAAAGCATGTGCGATCTTCCTTCCTAAACCCTGGATCCAATGGATTCTTATCCACTGTCGTCCTTCAGTCGCTAACTCGTCTGTGGATCTTTATAACTCCATGGACTGCAGCATGCCAAGATTTCCTCTCCTTCAGTATCTCCCAGAGTTTACCTAAACTCATGTCCATTGAGTCAGGGATGCCATCCAACCATCTCATCCTCTGTCATCTCTTTCTCCTCTGGCCCTCAATCTTTCCTAACATCAGGGTCTTTTCCAATAAGCAGGCTCTGTCATCTGCTGGCCAAAGCATTGGAGCTTCAGCTTCAGTCCTTCCAGTGAATATTCAGGGTTGATTTCCTTTAGGATTGTCTGGTTTGATTTCCCTGCAGTCCAAGGGTCTCTCAAGAGTCTTCTCCAGCACCACAGTTTGAAAGCATAAATTCTTCTACCTTCAGCCTTCTTTATACCACCAGGGAAGGCTGCTGTATCGTTTTTAAAGCCCATATTATCAAATTACTATCTAGAAAAATTATTGTGACTCATATGCCTGCCAGAAGTACATAAGCTGGTCCAGCTCTGGGAACCCTTAAGGGCACTGAGGGTTGTTATTGTTTTTGTCTTTTAAATGCATATAGTTAACTCCTGAGGTGGCTGTGTGATACCCATTGGGAGAGTTCAGTCCAGGAAGGAGTCAAGTGCAAAGCAGGCTGGCCATAGCAGGCCGGGCTGTCTGACCAAGGAGTGGAGTAAAGCCTGGATGGAGTCGCTATGAGCGCCTGATCCATCACACCAGACAGTTGGCATCAGAGAGGCCTCTTCTGTTTTATACTTGCAGCCCTGCTCCCCTCAAAGTCCATTCACCTATACATGATTGTGTTACTTCTATTAAGAATTCAAAACAGCTCTGGCTTTAGTCCTGAGAATCCAATCCGAATGCCTGCCCATAGTCTGTGAGGTCCTGTAGGACCAGGCAGGGCAAACTGCCATCTCACCTCGAGTCCCTCTCTCCCTCAATATCTAGCTTCCATCCACTCCTGTTTCTCCAACATCAGTGTGCACACAAACCTCCCAGGAACTGTTCAGATGCAAGTTCTGCTCAGGAGGTCTGGGGTGGGGCCCAAGACACCTACCAAGCTCCCAGTGATGCCCAGACTGCTGGTCCACAGACTGCACTTGGAGCCTCGAAGCTCAAATATCTTGTCTCCCATCTCTGGGCTCCTACACCTGGCTGTTGCCGTGGCAACACTCTTCCCTCCAGTTTTACTAGGCCACCTCCAGCTCATTTGTGGGTGTTGGCTTAAAATATCAAGGAGGCCACCCCTAAACCACAAACTCAGTCAAAGTCAGGCTGACAGCTTATCCTTTGAGCGCTCAGCCCCCATGTAACTACTCATATAGCACCATCCTTCCTGAGCCTGAGTGCTAGGAGCAGGCTCCAGGTCTATGGTGCCCATCACTTGGATTTCCAGTGCCAAGATGGTACCAGGCCTAAAAAAGGAGCTTCAGAAATGTTTGTTGGATGGTAAAAGACTGGATAAATGAACGATAGAAAAAGCTGAGATCAGGGACTTCCCTGGTGGTCCAGTGGCTAAGACTCTGTCCTCCCAGTGCAGATGACATAGGTTTGGATCCTGGTCGAGGAACTAAGATCACACAGGCCTCACAGTGCAGCCAAAAGAAAAAAAAGTCAAGTTCAACCAGCCCAGGTCCAGAAAAGTAAAAGAGCTTGCGCAAAGTTGCAGAGAAGTTTTGTACGTTTCTCTGAAGCCTAGGTGTCTGGATTTCCAGAAGGGAGAGGACGCTGAGTGCCAAGCTGTCCCCAGCACTGTTTCAGGCGCTTTGCACTGTCCCGTTTCATCCTCATATTATATCTGTGGCCCAGTGTTCCGGAATCCTTGGTGTCCTCACTGACAAGATGGGATGAATCTCTCTGGGCTTTACCTACAGCACATGGACATAAATTATGTTGTATGGAAAACAATAACAACAACAAAACAGGTTGTAAACTGTGAAGGGCTATATGAAGGTAGCCTTTATTTCTATGGTTTTCTTGTCTTAACTTGGTTACCCAGGAATGCTGAGAGAGGGATCCAGAGGGGTTTGGGGCTCAGCAAGGCCCAGAGAAGTCAGGCCCCGGGTGGATAGCTGGGCAGATAAGAGGGTAGGGAGGGATTGGGGCCAGGAGGAGAAGGGGATGACAGAGCTTGAGATGGCTGGATGGCATCACCGATTCGATGGATGTGAGTCTGAATGAACTCCAGGAGTTGGTGATGGACCTGGAGGCCTGGCGTGCTGTGATTCATGGGGTCGCAACGAGTCAGACATGATTGAGCAACTGAACTGAACTGAAAGAGAATGGATGCTGAGAAGTCTCCTTCCCCATCTAAAATGGGCCAGGTCCGGTCCTGGGAAGGTGGTGGTACACTGGGAGGGAGCCAGGGCTGGAACCCAGGTCTCAGTCCTGGTGAGTCTCTGAAGCTGCTGCCTTGCTTGACTTGCACCAGCTGCCTCCCTTGAGCTGCTGGTAGCCCCTGAACTCAGGACCGCGTCTCACTCATTTCTACACTCTTCCTGAGCTGGGTGCAGAGCAGGGACCCAGCAAATGCTTAGTGAGGGGGACTAAAGATGGATGGACCTAACCTGCCTCCCTGTGATCAGCACCTGGATCCAGCTTCCTCCTGCACGGCCATTCACACCTGTTCGGGGCCTTCCAGATTCTGAATCTGGGAGACAGCTTGTTTGGGAGGCAGGGGGTGGGTATGAGGGAAGAGGAGATGAGGGAAGATTCATGTTCCTGCAGCTACAGTAGGAGCCCTGGTCCTAAGCAATGCAGACAAATGAGGAGTGCTGCTCTCCACAGGGAGCCCACAAGAAGTTCCTAGGCCCTCCCTCCCTCCCGGCCCATGAGCTTTACACATCACATCCGGAAGGAGAGTCACCATGGCTCCGTGTGCCTGAACCCAAGGCTGCCAACTTCCAGTTCCCGCTTTTATACTTGCAAGCTGTGTGACCTTGGACAGGTTACTTGACTTCTCTGTGCCCCCTTTCCCTCACTTACTAGAGGTAAATAATAAAATATCTGTTGTGTTGCATTCACTGTGTTTCAATTATCATCTACATGGAGTAAATCACTCAGTTAGTCTGGGGTATTCATTTGTTTCAGCATAATTACTAATAATGACCTCTTTCATGACCAAAAATGCCCTGGTTTCATCCTACCCGTCCACATTTGGCAGAGGGAAAAACTGAGCTGCAGATAGGTGAAGTCACTTGTCCCAAACCACTCCTTTGGTAAATGGTAAAATGTAGAATTTGAGCCCGCTTCTGTCTGCCTCCCAGGCCTTTGCTCTAGCCCCTCCCATCCACAGAGATGTCTGGTGTGACCTCACCAGCCTAACTCTGGCCTACCGTTGCTTCCCCTCAGGATCCCTACCCCAGCTGTGGAGCCACCCTCCTCCCATAGATCTATGGAAGGCCTCAGGTCCTTCCCACCCCTGTGGCTATACTGACTGGTTACTCTGGTTATTGGGCACCACCTATCTGGGGCCCTTAGCTTTCTTCTTGGCCAAGGTCACAACTTGGTGGGGCCTGATCCTTATCTCAACATTCAGAAAACGAAGATCATGGCATCTGGTCCCATCACTTCATGGGAAATAGATGGGGAAACAGTGGAAACAGTGTCAGACTTTATATTTTTGGGCTCCAAAATCACTGCAGATGGTGACTGCAGCCATGAAATTAGAAGATGCTTACTCCTTGGAAGAAAAGTTATGACCAACCTAGATAGTATATTCAAAAGCAGAGACATTACTTTGCNGTCAGACTTTATATTTTTGGGCTCCAAAGTCACTGCAGATGGTGACTGCAGTCATGAAATTAGAAGATGCTTACTCCTTGGAAGAAAAGTTATGACCAACCTAGATAGTATATTCAAAAGCAGAGACATTACTTTGCCGACTAAGGTCCGTCTAGTCAAGGCTATGATTTTTCCTGTGGTCATGTATGGATGTGAGAGTTGGACTGTGAAGAAGGCTGAGTGCACAAGAATGGATGCTTTTGAACTGTGGTGTTGGAGAAGACTCTTGAGAGTCCCCTGGACTGCAAGGAGATCCAACCAGTCCGTTCTGAAGGAGATCAGCCCTGGGATTTCTTTCGAAGGAATGATGCTGAAGCTGAAACTCCCGTACTTTGGCCACCTCATGGGAGGAGTTGACTCATTGGAAAAGACCTCTGATCCTGGGAGGGATTGGGGGCAGGAGAAGGGGACGACCAAGGATGAGATGGCTGGATGGCATCATGGACTCAATGGACGTGAGTCTAAGTGAACTCCGAGAGATGGTGATAAACCGGGAGGCCTGGCGTGCTGCAATTCATGGGATCGCAGAGAGTCGGACATGACTGAGCGACTGAACTGAACTGAACTGATTTGTGTCCTCATTGATTTCTTTCACCAGTGTTTTAAGTTTTCTATATATAGGTCTTTTGTTTCTTTAGGTAGATATATTCCTAAGTATTTTATTCTTTTCGTTGCAATGGTGAATGGAATTGTTTCCTTAATTTCTCTTTCAGTTTTCTCATTGTTAGTGTATAGAAATGCAAGGGGTTTCTCTGTGTTGATTTCATATCCTGCAACTTTACTGTATTCATTTTTTAGCTCTAGTAATTTTCTGGTGGAGTCTTTAGGGTTTTCTATTTGGAGGATCATGTCATCTGCAAACAGTGAGAGTTTTACTTCTTCTTTTCCAATTTGGATTCCTTTTATTTCTTTTTATGTTCTGATTGCTATGGCCAAAACTTCCAGAACTATGTTGAATATGGTGGTGAAAGTGGGCACCCTTGTCTTGTTCCTGACTTTAGGGGAAATGCTTTCAGTTTTTCTCCATTTAGGATATCATTTGCTGTGGGTTTGTCATATATAGCTTTTATTATGTTGAGGTACGTTCCTTCTGTGCCTGCTTTCTGGAGGGTTTTT